>MJUU01021491.1:44388-67287 GCA_002080025.1 Modiolus philippinarum
GGGGGGGGTGGTAGGGACTACCATTGTTTAGGAAAATCGATTTTATTTCAGGGAGAAATTTTCAGATACTCTCCGGATACTGTGTATGCGTTGCATTTTAATTGTACTTGTAACACTGCTTAGTGTCTGGGTAGATCTGATTTAGCACAACATTTGATCTCATCATGTCATGTTTATATTTTTTGTTGATTGTTGGTGTTTTTTATCAAGATTTTCTTTTTATTTAATTATCTTTTTTTTCTTGTTTGCATGAAAATTTGTTTTGATGTCGTTTATTTACTACGAAAAAGGTGTAGTTATTTTTTGTTGCACGTTTATGTTATGCTTTAGTTTTTTTTCACATCATTCACGTGCTTTTTTGCTCTTTGACCACTGAAGCGCGATTGGCCAAAAAATAAAGATATATCCTTCCGCAACATGTTCGCGCATGCCAAATGACCAACAGCTGATAATTTCTAGTATCAATTGTTGCTGGTCGTCTTGCCTTTGATACAAGCTTTATGGTGTAGTAGAGATCAAAGGAAACTCGCCCAAATTACCGATAAAGAAGAATATCCATTCCTAAAAGATAGACGGTTACACCAGTTTAAACTCTTGCAAAATAAAGAATAGCAAACAAATGAATAAAAGATAAGTGTACAGATACAACGCAAACCCAAGACAATTTCTTACAACTATTTGCAAATATCTTGTTTACGCACGAGAATATCTTTGCCGCAGGAGCAAATACCTGAATAGACAAATTTAATCCAATTAACTGCCAAGAGAATATCGCCATTACAAATTGTTGCATATATGCATGTTATTAATGAACGCTCTTACATGTTGCTAGGCCTGATGCCTATGGTGTGAGGTACTGCGATTACAAACAGAGGATAACAGCAAATACATGCAATGGCCGAAAACTACAATCACATGCCACAATTCATAAACAAACTGCACTAAAAACAATAATGAAGACAAGAAACAAACATATATAAAAATAGGAACTCGGAATAGCCGGACTTTGTACCGACTTTATCAAAATCCAGCGGTAGGGTTAAACCGGTTGATGGGAATCTAACCCCTCCCCCATTTCCTTTATCCCGTCACGCACAGAATCTTTGCAAACGGACAAGTTCCTAGCAAATATTATAATCCTTTTTTGACAGCATTTAACAGTTGCATTGCTATTGGTGAAACATTCGAGTTACGGAAATCTCATTACACTCGCATACGTGTAAATTAGGGAGCAGTACTTGAGGCATTTCATTTCTTTGATATAATTAAATGCAGGAATCCAGCATTTTAATAGGACATCGTCACTTTTGCATTAATTTATTAACTTACCGATTTAACAACGCCTGTTAAAAATCAAAAGCAGGTAGTACTTGAAGTCAGCTAGTCCAGGGCTACTATAAATCCGTTAATCTATATTTGTATTACAATCAAATTTGTTGTCATAAAAAGTGCGGATACTTGGCAGAAGTAGTGTTATTCTAACTCTGATCAAAGATTCTTTCTTTACTTAATACTTGGATCTTCTACGACCTGATGTTGCGTTACAATCGGACAATACCGCAATGGAAGGTGAGATTTGGCTAACCATAAAACCGGTTTAACCCACCATTTCTTTTGAAATACATTTACCAAGTCAGGTCGACACTTTTGCCGGTGAATTCCACCTGATTCTGTCATTTTGTCCCATGGACTTCGGCTCTTGACCACTTGTTAGGTAATTTTGTTATTACTCCTATCTACATAAAATCTCTTCTTTTTTATTATCTTCAACGACTTTCTTAACAATCAAAGATATTATAGTTTAAACCATTTAGTGATACAAATAAATGTTACCATAGATAGTGAGTTGTTGAAGGGTGATATCCAGTAATAAAAAAAAAGATAATGTATGTGTTATCATTTCTACTATATAGAAAAGGGAGAATAACAGCTTTTTAAGAGTTTAATGGATAATTGTGACAAGATTTGATACTTAAATGTAGATGAGAAAAAGCACCTTCGTATCCTCCTCGGTAAATATCTGGAAGATACGGAAATGCTTTAGCACCTTCGTATCCTCCTCAGTAAACATCTGGAAGATACGGAAATGTTTTATCAAGTACATACAAATTTATCTTTCTGGCAAAAATAGGGAAAACAAGTATTTTTGTGAAAATCAAAGAAATAACAAAAACAAAAAGTAGTATTCACATGAATTGCGAATTTTTCAAAACGCACTTCAATAGTAGTGATTATGTCACTATACACCAGGGATAAATATTGAATATCACATATGTTGACAATCCCACATTTGAAGACAAACGCAAATGTTATATGTATTAAAACAATTCCAAGAGGACCTTTATAACATTTGAAAAGCCGAGAAAAAGCACAAAAACAAAAACATCAAAAGTGTCTTTCATGTTAAAGTAAGATTTAATCGTTTTTATTTGCTCCATTGCTTGCCTCTTTTTTATCAGACAATTTTATGCTCTAGAGAAAATTAAACAGAAATAAAACCAGACACGGACATGCTTCATACGAAAAAAGCAAAGCAAACAATAAGTTTTTTTCTGATCGAAATAACGTCGAGTATGAACCGACAGATCTGTATTTACCGTCTTAGTAATGACTTTTTTAATACACAAAGAGCGCATTGGCTTTAGTTCAGTAAGTACATATCTAGAATAATAAGAGTTCTCCCTTTTTTCAAGATTTCAGTAATGTCAATTCTACAATTTCACCATCGGATGTGAACCTCGACTTCTTACGTTGCAGATTCAGTATGTTCAATACTAAGGGATTGTCCATATCATTACATTTTTTGGTATCTTTCATTTGCTTATGAAATACTAAAATACCGAAGTTGCATAAAAAACAGTACATTTCGTTATGCTGTAAGGGACGGACCATTTAACTTGAAGGGGGGGGGGGGTTATGGTTTTTTTTCTAAAAAAAATATTTTGGATCTGATTTTATGTGAAAAAAATATTTTGGCTGCCAAAATGATGAAAAAAAAATTTCTGAATGAGGCTTTCTGCCCCAAAAAATAATGTTAATTTTGAAAAAAAATATTTTGTTGATACGCGTGCAAAAAATAAATAATTTGTTCCAAAAGTAGTAAAAAAAAAGTACTCATCACCAAAAATATCGAAATAAGAGGCTAAATCCATTACCAAGTACATCCACCGAGTGCCATACACAGAATGAAGCCTCAGTATTTTTAAGGGGTCAGAATTTTGAAAAACAGTTAATTTCTATAAAAACGCTAGGAAGATTTTTCATGTCGGACAAGTCTGACTATTGGGCTGGTGAATACCCTCTCGGACCTCTGGTCCACCAGCAGTGACATCCGCTCGATGGTTTCAAAATACTAAGATACCGAAGTTTCATAGAAAATGGTAAATTTCGATATTCTGTACACGTGTTTCAAGGAGTAACCTCTCATTATTAGCATTAGAATCATATAATATATATAAAGCAATTATCCAAACGTAGTAAAAAAAGAAGGACTCATCACCAAAAATATCGAAATAGGGAGACCAAATCCAGTACCAAGGACATTCACCGACTGCCATTCACGGAATGAAGCCTCAGTATTTATATGGGGTTAGAATTTTGATAAACAGTTAATTTCTATAAAACGCTAGGTAAATTATTCATGTCGGACAAGTCTAACTATTGGGCTAGTAAATATCCTCGGAGACCTCCTATCCACCAGCAAAGGCATTGGCCCAATGGTTTCAAAATTCAAAAATACCGAAGTTGCATAAATACAGTAAATTTTGTTATGCTGTACACGCGTTCAAGTAGTAACCTCCCATCAGTAGCATCAGAATCAAATAATATGGAAAGCTATAATCCAAAAGTAGTCAAAAAAGAAGACCTCATCACCAAAAATATCGAAATATGAAGTCAAATCCTGTACGGACATCCACCGAGTGCCATACACGGAATGAAGCCTCGGTATTTTTAAAGGGTTAGAATTTTGATAAACAGTTAATTTCTATAAAACGTTAGGTAAATTGTAAATGTCGGAGAAGGGCTGGTGAATACCCTCGGGGACCTCTGGTGTGTTATTGGTTTACACATTGTCTTTGCGATATGTTTATGCTACTTACTGCAATTTTTGGCTTTTATTTTGATTCTTTTTTTTTATTAAATTTAACTTGAATTATTTTTAATCAGATTATATATATTATACAAATATAGCACGGCAATGAGGTCAATATATGGATTTATAGTCTAAAGAGACACGGCGGATAAAAATCGGATACTAGTAAAATCGCATATATATAAATATATGTATGTTTTTTTCTTCTTTAAAGCGATCACTCGATCTGTATACAAGACGTTTCTGTTCATTTTTCCACATAAATGCTTCAAAATGTAGGAAAAAGAATATTTGTGGAGTTTTAAATATCTACAATATACACATTGCTCCTTTTGATGTTATCTGGTGTCATTATACGTTGTTTTAAGAAATCAGTTATAGGTCAAACTCATATAATTCATTTGATCTGTTTGTCAAAATAATTTTGAAAGGTTTAGACACATCTACAAAATGAACCCTGTGAGTATTATTCTGTTTGCAACAAACGACTTGCTTTAATTTTATTTTCTCTGATCATTTAGACATGGACAAAATATATACTGGTGTCGTTTCTGAAAAATTAAAAATTATCTTTCTAATGATGTTAAAAAGTGTCATGCTTCAAAAAACTGATAGAATTTTGTGTAATCAGTTTAAACGTAAATAGTTGATTTTGTTATGGCTCATTAATATTCCTTTCAAGAATCCTACAGATTTATAAAGATACGCTTTGTTTTATTAAAATATAGTATATTGAAATAATGCAAGATTTATACTCAATTTTTTAACAATTTAATGATGTCCGTCGGGGTATTTTCTCAAAGTACCTGAATGTTGATTCACCTGAAACATGCTGGGACTTAATGACTTTACAAAAGAGCAACTGCCGTTTATTAGAAATTAATGAGAAACTAACGAAGGAAATACAAGACACTTTCACGACAATAGTTTATAAAACTTAAAATAATATGCAAACACTACATGAAAAATATCTAATAATGAAATGCAGACAGTCTTATGAGTAAACATTCGCCTATTTTCAAATGCTTTTGAGGAACGTTGTTGCACTTTTTGTAAAGTTGGTGTGGTAAAGTAAGTGAGAACGAACCGTCAATCCAAAACGAATAATCCATCGGAAACAACAAAGAAACGGATACACAGCATGAGTACGACAAAGAAAAGAAAAATGCAAACACACATACACACACAAAGATGAACAACACGGACTCAATAAAAACCATGGATGAGATAAGGTGCACTGGTAGAGTAAGCATCTCCAGCTTCTTCTTACAATACGAGAATACATTGTATCATGTACACAACTCAACTGAAGCACCTCATTTTCACAGATGTTAATCTACATACTTTGACATAACTGAATAGAGATTTAATTTTTCGCGTTCATATGTATATTTTCCATTTGATGGACATTACGGTTTTTTTCAACAACAGATACGGCGTCTATACATGAATGTGTTAACCTAATGTCATTTATATGGATGATCAACGTTTTTTTTTAAAAAAATTTGTTGTTTTAGGTTATAATTCCACATTTTTTCAAAAACCAATTTGAAGGGAAAAACTTCGTATTGATAATATATATCATATTTGGATGTGCTGTTTATCTTTAACATTGTATACCAATGGGAACAAACTGAGTTTCACTTCTTGTAGACTGGTTTTCATACTCCCAGGATGATGAATTTCTTAAAGGCTTAATGAATTAAATATAGAAGATCATTCAATGTCATCTATACAATAGATACATTGATGTTCTTTCAATCAATAAAGCATCTTTTTCGAAATGGATCCATTCAATATATCCCCCAGAATAATAGAAACATAAACCACTTCATCAACATTTTTTTTAACTTGAATGTGAAATATGACGAAACTGGTCAACTCAGTACAAACATTTAATTCAAAAGGGAAAGGGATTACTTTAATTTCAAAATTATCCATTTATATCTAACATAGAGAACAATATTCCTACTTCTCTTGCTTACGCAAGAGCTAGACCCAATTCTTCGAACTTTCTCATTAAGCATACATTTTCATGCTCTCACCATTACCGCCTTTTGAAACGGGATTTCCAAAAAAATTAAATCTCATACGATAATTACAAAAATTTCTGAACAGATATCACTTCTTTCTGGAAAGAATTGAAATGTCAGTGCCTTTCTGCATTACTTGACAAATATGTTGTTGTACCTGCAGACAAAGCTTCTAAACGCATCGTTTTTTTTTATGTAAAGCACATTTTACAACTGCCTCAACAAAAAATAGGCATTTACCACTTTAAACCATGTAATGCTACATACAAAAGCGATTGACAAAGATGAAATCCTTTCCACAAATAATTCCTTGAATATCCATACTAAAAAGAATCAAATTAATGAAAGGAAGATAACAGGAAACACTTAAAATGTTCGAACATTACAATCACATGCCACAATCAGCCAGGGAACTGCACAAGAAAAACAATAAAATGATAAAACCAATAAAATACCTATATTGGGTACCAAAATTACACAAAAATTTATATATGGAAAGATACATCACAGGATCTTCATCTTGCTCAACTACTGAAATGTCTGTTGAACTAAGTAAGTTTTGTCTGCTGTCCGAGACAGGAATCAAGCACACTGTAAAATCATTTATGCCCGAAGTGACATTTATCACACATGGACAATTAAAAATTAAAAGGATTTATTGGAAAATGTGAAATCCCGTTCATTTTCTTAAAAAGAATCTCTGAAAATATTTAATTTTTTCACACTATAAAATGGAAAATATTTTCTCCTTGTATATGAAACCATGAGACTTGTCATTACCTACATCATTGTGTTGCTTACGGTTTATGGGGATAGAAACATGTAATTGGCTGTTTAAATATAAAACAGAGGCTTCCAGGAGCCTGTATTGCTCACCTGGCTTTCAGTTGCCACAATCAAGGTAGCATTGTAAGTTATACAGTTGATCTTCAACTTTCGTAGCTCAAACACCTCCAATATCTTGAACTGTTTTAAAAGTCTGATCATGTTTTACTATATTTCTTATTGGGCTTTTGGACAAAAAACGTTCTTGCTAAGAACCACTTGCGACACCACCAGTTTTGAAGTCAAGATGTCATTTTGTAAATGGCAGTAAACAAACTATTTCCAACATCAGTTTTGAAGTTGCAACATCAATATCCACTTGGAAATCAAATTTCATTGAAATCGGACAATGTTGAATTTTCCCGCCTTTTTTGGCAGCCATTTTACAAATGGCGGTCAACGACCAATTTTTAACATCAGTTTTGAAGTTACGACATCATGACAAATATTTCATCAATTTACACTTAACCTTTATCTTCTACAGTTTTGGAAATAAAAGATGAAAAATACGATTTTTTTTAAAATTCAGTGAAAAAAGGGCAATAACTCCTACAAGGGTTTATGGATTTTCTTCCAAATTTCAGGGTGGGTAGATCTTGATACGCTTAACATTTTTGCAATAAATACTTGACCTCTATCTGTTACACTTTTTGAAATAAAAATAAAAAATGCAAAAATTTTGAAAATTTAACGGAAAAAGGACTATAACTCCGAGATGGGTTTTCAGATTTTCTTCAAAATTCCACAGTGGATAGATCTCGTCATGTTGATCATTTTCACACCATGTCAGATTTTTGATATCTGTAACCGTTTTCGATTTATTAGCCAAAAACTGCAATTCACCCCGATGTTCTATTTTTAGCAATGGCGGCCATATTGTTCGACAGAGGGACAAACTGAACATCAGTTTGAGAAGCCATACCCTGATGATGATTCAGGCCAAGTTTGGTTTAATTTGGCTCAGCAGTTTCAGAGGAGAAGATGTTTGAAATTGTTGACGGACGACGGACGCATAGTGATGGCAATAGCTCACCTGGCCTTTTAGGCCAGACGAGCTAAAAACTGACATATATGCAGGGCGTTCTAAAAGGAATCAAACTAAGGGTAAGTTTAGACTTCCCAAAAGTAACTTGATGGTTACGTTTTCGGTATTCCCGTTTTTGCCATGTCTACTGAGTTGATTTTTGTAATCATCACTTTCCTTGTTCTTTCTGTATTCTACTGCCGTTATTACACTGTTATGTCAGGATATATTTCATTTTGAACGTATTGTCAGTTTGAGGAGAATAAAACACTTTCCAAAAGCATGCAAACGATCATAGCGACGTGTAATGTATGTGCTACAGAGAATTCAAATACTTTTACATATTTAGTAAGTATTACATTTAGCAGAATTTAGCAGAATTGAAAATCCATTACCTCACAAGTTTACGGATGTAGAACATAGTTACTTGTTCGCATGTTTATTAGGAAAGGTGTTATAAATCTTAAATATATACAACATTATCCAACATTATCACGTCATGAATTACAAATGAGGATAATGATTGAAAAGATTTTCATAAACTTTTTATCCTATAAAACTCACAGTACCTCTGTACCAGAACAACTTCAGTATTATATGTTTGACACGCAAAGATATAATTAAGCGGGCGCTTTTAAACATTCTCATCAGGTTGTAAAAGTACATTTTAGTGCGATACAAAAGAAAACGATCTCATTCTTGTTCGATAAAATGAAATGTAAACATTTAATTAATATGCAAATACTGTGTTCAGAACATGCAATCGAAGATTACTGCATACTCCGTACAAATATGTATGCCGTTTGATGTTGGTAAAGTATGTTCATATTTACCACAATTTTTAAACTTATTAAAAACGCCAATATTTTTTTTGTGTCGTTTATTGAAAGAATGGATCATCACATTTAAAGCTATAAAACGGCATTTTTACACATGTTTTAGTCTAAATCCTCGTCTCACCATCCTTAAAGAGTTGGAAATCTTGGCCGTTTCGTTTTTTCAAGATTTAATCATTCTTGTTAGGTTCTCTATTTCTAACACGACAATTACAGCTGTATACATCACCTAAATTTAATGTAAGAACTATTTTATTATTATTTTCAATTTCATTTATCCCATGCCTTTGGCAGTTTTATCGCATAAGTCTAGAATGTCTTACCAAATAGAATAGAAAAAAGACAATTCGTCAGCATATACTATTTTACGAAAGGATATGGAGTAAAATTCGTCAGCATATACTATCTCTTTTTCATAATACGTCCACGAAAACAAACTTCAAATGATTACAATCTGACAGAGTTGATAATGTAACTTTTAAACAAATAACTGAAAATAAAATATAAGAAAAAACAAATCGCCGCATGTTTGTAGTACTTTGCCTTTAACATGCATGTAGCAATTGGAATCTTCGGTCTGTGAAGTGTGACGTAGCCCATCCGAGAGGGGCCGATTAGAACCAAACCCAAAGATTTAAAGGTTGTATCAAGCCCATGAAAAAGGTAACAAGATAAGGAGATGTGTAATATACAAGATGTGTAAAATACCAAGAGGTTCTCAAGAGCCTGTATCGCTCTCCTAGCCCTTGATTAACACAGACATTTTAAAGAGCCCATATATATATATAGTTAAACTATAGTTCCAATATGTCTAATTAATTTAAGGGGAGAAGACCTCTGTAAATGTATCCCATGGGGTGCAATGTTAAACTATGTTCCCTGTTGGCAGCCATCTTGGATAAAAGTGTGAACCTGGAAAAAAAAAAGTTTTCACTTTAGGGGTCCACACAAAGACTATTTTGACAAAGTTTGGTTCCATTTGGCTCAGTAGTTTCAGAGAAAGAGATCTTTGAATGTGTTTTCCCATAGGGTCCAATGTAAAAAACTAAGTTACCCGATGGTCGCCATGCTTCAGGGATTTACAGGACGCGTATAACACGCGTCTGATACGCAAAAATAAATTACAGGACGCTTATTTAATAACAATATGCGTCCGACGGGACGCGACGCAACATAATTATTGTATAAATGCTACGTACATGTAGATCTGGCACAAAGTTGTGCAGAATCGCAAATCTACTAAATTCATTGGAAGAATATTGTCTGAAATTTAAGATTGAGCTGAGACGCTCGAAACAATTTGTTTCTACTTTTGAATTTATTCTCGAGAGTCCATCGGATTTTACAATTATTAGTCAAACAAAAACATGGGAATGCACATGCTATCAGAAACAGAATCGAAACACAAACTGTAACTGCGTCAAGTAAAAAAAGGGACATCGAAACAAAGATGGTTTCAGAATGACCGGATTGATTGACGACATCATGACTTATAACATTTGTGTTAAGGCTTGGGTATATGCAGAACTTAGAACACGCAACAAACTTGCTTTTTTAAACTAACACCTTTTAAACATTATGCAATGTATCTTAACTCTTAAGTAAAATTCACCCGGTACCTGAATTGTTTTAGGCGACTCCGGACGTTACATATGGAATTACCCTGTCTATGCAGGGAAATACTGTCATAAGCCTAACCACCAACCATTGTAGCCAAACAGTGCGGAGCAACGCCACGCTCAATTTAGTATCAAGACCATTTCTTTATTTTTTGTTAAGTGCAGACTTCCTTGGAGTTGTATATAGAAGGCTTAATTTTCTGCAATTACCCATTTCTCTGGACAGGAAAATTAAAGAAATGGGAAGGGACAGGAAATTTATTCATCCAGTCAAAACTTGTTACTCTTTTGTCCCTTCCGCCTGTATTACTTTTCTTTTATGTAATTTTCTGAATTGATTTACTGACTTTTGTCCAGATATAGCAAAGATACATGTATTGCTTACGTTACGTAAAACTAAAACCAACTAATCAATCAAGAAAAGAATAAAATGTGACTTCCTGGGACCCATATTTTTTGCAGAAGGATCCAGGAAAATTTATATGGTAGGGGCCTGGGACCCCACCTGACAGAAGTGGAGGTAAATCCCTACATACCGGGTATAGTGCCGATATAAAAAACATCATTTTACAGGGGACCACCAAAGGAATATTGTGGCCAAGTTTGGATATAATTGGCTTAACAGTTTCAAAGGAGAAGATCTTTGACTATGTTTTCCCACAAGGTCCAATGTAAAAACTATGTTCCCTCCTGGCAGCCATAGTTGATATAGCCCAGATCTGAAAAACACTTTATTGCAGGGGACTATTCTGGCCAATTTGTTTACACTTGATTCAGCAGTTTTAGAGAAGATCTTTGAATTTGTTATCCTATATGGTCCAATGTTAAAATTATGTTTCCCGGTGGCAGCTATCTTTGATATAGCTTGGACTTAAAAAAAACGATCTTTTTGTAAAGGACCACCCAAGGACTATTGAAGCCAAGTTTGGTTTCATTTGGCTCAGTAGTTTCAGAAAAGATCTAAGAATATGTTTCCCATAGGGTCTTATATTAAAACTTTGTTCCCCGCTTGCAGCCGTGTTCATATTGGATATAGCGCGAACCTGAAAAACACTTTTTTGGAAGGGACCATCTAAGGACTATTTTGGCTAAATTTTGTACCAATTGGCTCAGTAGTTTCAGAGAAGATCTTTGAACCTGTTTTCTCATAGGGTCCAATTTTAGCTGCCAGCCATGTTGGATATAGCACGAACTTAAAAACTTTTTAGTAAGAGACCACCCAAGGACTATTGTGGCCAAGTTTTGTTTCAATCAGCACAGTAGTTTCAGAGAAGATCATTGAATATGTTTTTCCATAGGGGTCATTGTTATATCTACGTTTCCCGCTAATTCGCATATCGCACGGCGAAAAACACCTTGTAAGAAACTACTATGGACTATTGTAGCCAAGTTTGGTATCAAATGGCTCAGTAGTTTCAGTGAAGGTCTTTGAACCTGTTTTCTCATAGGGTCCAATATTAAAACTATGTTACCCGCTGGCAGCCATGTTGGATATAGCACAAACCTAAATAAAACTTGTTTTGTAAGAGACCACCCAAGGACTATTGTGGCCAAGTTTAGTTTTAATAGGCACAGTAGTTTCAGAGAAGAAGATCTTTGAATGCATTTTCCCATAGGGTCCATTGTTAAAACTACGTTTCCCTCCATTTCGAAAATCGTACGGACCTGAAAAACACCTTTTTGTAAGGGACCATCATGGCCTATTTTGGCCAAGTTTTGTTCCAATTGGCACAGTAATTTTAGAGGAGGTCTTTGAAAAGTTTACGACGGACGGACGGACGTAAAGTGATGGCAAAAGCTTACCCTGGCATAAGCCAGATGAGCTAAAACGTATTTCACATAAATTTGGACAACAGCAAAAGGGACGTTTATTTGCTTTAACTTACATATTTGGTGCTATGTACATTAATTCGTATTGTTTCCTTTGTGTACCTATTTTCTTTATAATTTAACGTAAATAATAAGAACCGACATAGTGTTAGGGAGTACCTTAAAAAAGGTTTCTATCTATCACATGTATTTAAATGTACACACAAACGAAAGGACACTAATAAGAGATCGAAGTAAAGACTATCAGAAATGTCGGGGGAAAAAACGTGTTGTTACAATTGCTCAGTTCCTGATAAATCCTCGGAATTTGTCTAAAAGATTAAAATATTTTGTGAATTTGGATTATGTTAAAGTATTATTTTTTGTTATGTTTTCAACTTATTTTGTAGGATTGAGCCACCGACACTGTCTACAACAAAGATCAAAGGAACAGAGGATAAGATTACATCAATCAATTTACAGGGACAAAGAAAAAAGATAAGGCTAAAGACACTTCACACCTACAAAAAAACGAACACCACAAATTCAACACGCCAAACTAAAACACTCTCAGTATTGCTTCGAAAAAGTGACATTAGGAAAGACAAGCATAAACGGTAAAAGGATATGAAGTTATGCTCAAGGGACAAAATCTACATATACATTTTTGTATATGATAGACCCAAACAATGGGAAAACGCTTTCATGCTGGCTGTTGTTTTCTTAGGCCTAAGAATCTAAATTTGCAATACAACATGTTATTTGGGTTTACTTGGCCGATGCCTAGGCAAATTGACTTTTAGTTCCCGAGGATATTCACCCACCATGTAGCCATTACTTTGGTGCTGGCACGAATACCTATTTTTTTTTGTAAAGTAAGTGAGAACCGAACCGTCAATCCAAAAACGAACAATCCAAGGACAATGGCAACATCAGAACCCCCCCCCCCCAAAAAAAAAAAGAAAAAAAGAGACACAACATGGGTACGGCACAGAAAAGAATAATGAAGACACACACACACGAAGATGAACAACACGGACCCAATAAAAAACCATGGGTGAGATCAGGTGTAAATTGGCAATATCAAAATTACAGAAAAATTTAGTTTACAACTAACAAGTATTTCCCTCTTACAAAAGTCTGTAAAATCGATTTTGGTTTTTCTATTTATATCTTATCAGCTTTTACACATATTTTTGGATTTCCATATGTTTTGATTAAATCTTCACCCAAGAGAAAAATGTTTTGGAAATGGCCATATGAAGAAACTTATCGGTACTTTGTCATTTCAGCTGTATCGACAAAAAGATATGTTGCAAAGTTTTAAGAACTGGAGTAACATAAGAATCGCTTTTCACTTCAGGGAATTTTACTTATTTCATGCAAATCTTGCCTCCTTAATCCCAATCGGAACAGATTAGCATCGTTTTTATTTAAACTGTTTTGAATCATCTATGCTTTCGATGGACGCTTTCATTTAATCATTATGAAATGTCATATTGATGAACTCAACAGACCTTTCCTGATGAGGACTATGGCTTTTGATTCGTGATGTTTTGGTATATTTATTGGGGGATGCACACACAAACTGAATTATCAATAGCTTCCATATGGCTGTTTCGACAACATATTTGGCCATGCTTAAGTATAAAAGCCCTGCAAGACAAAACATGTCATTTAAAATAAAGTCACTAATCTAAAAAATACAGTACTGAAAGACAAATCACATCATATTTAGACTATGGACAAACTTAGCTTTGGTGAAGGTTGCTATTTAAAACAGCTTGTACTGCTTTGATCGGCAATTTCTGCTTCAGATAGTTTGCCACAAAAAGGAAAAACAATCATTTGAGAGCATCCCGAATTATTCCTTTATTGAATTCTTGACATTTTGAAATGTCCAGACTTTCCAACATAAAGAATAACATGTTTTATATTTCATTCCTGTTCTATTTATATCCATACAATATTTTTGTATTATTGTAGTCTTTAGCGCTAACGAAATTTAGATCAGCTTTAGCTTACATATATTTTGTTATTTCACAATCTAAACAGATACAGCAATAGTTATAAGGATAATGAACAAAAGAAAATGTGTCCATAGGACACGGATGTCCCCGCCATACAGTTATATCGGCAAACAGGAAGTAGATGATCGACGGACTTGAAAAGGGGAGACACAGTACAACTCTACAAATATCAAATTATTCCTGCATTCACAAGCTTAGAAATCATCGACGAAAATTTCTGACGTACATTAGGACGGACGGACGTATGGACAAGGGTAAAACTTAAAGCCCCCGTCGCCTAACGGCGGGGGCATAAACAAAATCTTGACGTGGTACACGCACAATCTCCTTTGAATCACCTAAACGAAATTAACCACATCCATAAGCCGGACCTGTGCTTATTTATTAGGTCAACGAAAGTACTGTAATTGTTTCGGTAAATATGACCAAAAGATTCAAGGGAAACAAGTAAATATATTTTTATAACTTTCATCCCGAATAGTTATGCGACAGCTCTCATAATTGAATTTAATTTTTGCATTTACTTACTTTAAAAAAATGAAAATATATGGTCAATAATAAAAATAAATATAGGCATTATCATTAGGAAAAAGAAGAATGGTTAGATAGTGTAGCAATAAGCCAATGAATGGTAGCACAAGAAGTTAATAAATCATCAGCACAAAAACCGTGATACCATTTTAAACTTTTGAAATGTGAAATCCTCAATAGACAGAGAACGATACGGCGTATTCCGCTGATTCTGGCCAATATTAATGACGTTGCAATAAATGAGCGTTGACGGCTCTCATAATAATTTATAAGAGTTCTTAGTAAGTTGATATTTGCTGGGGAGTTTGTATTTTTTGCGTGGAAGATCATTGTAGTATGTAGGGGAAGGTCATAACCTTTATATATGTTAAAAAATATTTCGCATCCATATATGCAGTTTTTCACGATTAATGTTTTTAAACGTTAAACGATTATTTCTTGGGGTGTTTGCTTATTGAAAGACAAATAGGAAGTTACCGACAAGTTTTAATTCAGGTATAAAGGCTAGATATAAAACCTCACAAATAATTGACTCCTGAAAATGACAGATTTTTAGACGAGTGGACTTCCCGGGCTGTATTTGGTTGGTTTTTTTGTTTAACAATGCATAAGTATAAGGAGAAGTGTAAAAAATCAGAGTATAATAGAGATCCAGCACTTGGGAAATCATCAGCAGATTGATGGCAATTGCATATCCTCCAGTAGCTGCAGTAAAACGTAATTTTAAAGTTTGGGTTCGAGACCAAACAATATTCTACCTGTTCCAAAGATATTCAGGATTTGCACAATGTTTTATCCTTTATAGGAGCTACCCAAATGGGCCCTTCCCTCTTGCTATGGGGAAGGTCTATCCGAACAGAATTGACCATCGAACCAACAACTATGTAGAAGGTAATCTGTTGAGTCGTTATTTCACAAGTAACAAATGATGTTTTGCTTAATTAGTTAAGAGTTTTAATATTTCAGGCCGAGATCATGTAAATTATTTTTAAAAAAAATAAATAAAAGAAGAACAAAATTACATCAATCAAAATTCAGAGACAAGGCTTAAACCAGGATATCAGAGGACAGAAGACAAAAGACACAACACACCCCAAAACATCACAAATACAACACTCAAAACTTAAACACTATCAGTAAGAAAAATGTAAAAGTGCTAGAAGAACAACGACAAGAGAATACTGAAGGAACAAACCACAAGATTACATAGATCAAAGTCAAGAGACAAGGCAAAAACGAGAACACCAGAAGGAAAAAGATTAAAAACGCAACACAAAGATAAAACACATAAACACCACAAATACTAATTCTGTTATTATCTGTAGTAATTAGACAATCAAAACGACATATCGATACCAAAAACTATTTCTAACGAAGAAATAACTAAATGTATCATTCTGATACACAAGACAACAAAAAACACTTAAGCACTTACAGTGTGAACACCTTTTAAAACCTTGGGCGACATTACATGTTCTGGAACAACGGCAGTAGAATACCGAAGGAACAAAGGGGTGAAATTCACAAAAATCGAAGTCCAAAGACGGGGCAAAAAACGAGAACACTGAAAACAATGACGTTAGACACAAAAACAATGACGTTAGACAGATACAAAGCACAGAACCAGAAATTACAACATTCAGAACAAAGGCACTCACAGTGTGTTAATAAATCATCAGCACAGAAACCGTGATACCTGGAAGGGATTAGTTTTGATTGCCAATGAAATAGGGAGAAATGGGTAGGGGCAGGACATTTAGCCTTCTATACGAACCCCAGCGATTCTGCTTTCCTTAGAAAAATATAGAAAAGGGATTAAACTGCAAGGAGCGTGGTGCTTTTCCGAGATTTATAAACATTTTGAATCAAATGTATCATTAAAATTAGGATAATCTTCCTCTTGCATACCTCCGCTTGAAAAAGGACATTCAGATGTCTAATGTTTTCTGGTAAAAAAATTATTATGACCCTTTATTATTTTAATCCATCTAAAATGTGACGAATATGGTCATCTCAGAACGACTTTCATTTCAAAATTATTATTTTTCCTAAAATTGACAGTAATATTCCAACTTTCCCCGCTTACGGAGTGTTGATTCCTTACTCCAAAACTAGCACCAATTATGCAGACTTTCTGTAGATCTATTAATTGAAATTTGGTAACCTGAAAAATAGACACTTTTTATTTACATCAATTATTGCTAAATTTTTTTTTCAGTATATAGGGCGTTCATCAAGTCGATCGCAAGAAAACTTGGCATTATTACAAGAGTGATAAATGAGCACTATATACTGTAGTCAGATTAAATTTGAAAATTAAAAAAGACAACAGCTGTCGAGTGTGTAGTTTGTAGTGATTTTTTTAACAGAACAAAACACTGTCTCAAAAGCGGCTTAGTCAGGGATTTGTTCAACCTATGTTGATTTCATCCCTCAAGAAATTCTATGGTCGTCACCATAACGTGATTGAAAGATATGACGTGTCAGTATCCCAAATGAAAGTGGACATTTTCAGTTAGATTCACTGGATTTGATTACTGCCTTTGACATTTTCCCTGATTGAATCACTCAGAGTGTGACGGGTGCTGTTAATAGAGCAGGACATGCTTACCCTTCCAGAGCACCTGATGTCACTCTCAGTTTCACTGGAGTTCACACTGTGAGTGCCTTTGTTTTGAATGTTTTAATTTCTATTTCTGTGCTTTGTATCTGTCTAACGTCATTGTTTTCTGTGTCTAACGTCATTGTTTTCTATGTTCTCGTTTTAGCCGTGACTTTGGACTTCATTTTTTGTAAATTTCACTCCTTTGTTCCTTCGGCACGGCTGGGAAACTCACGTGGGGAAACCAAGAAGTTAATTAATACAAAGTGACAGAATGTGAATGAAAGGATATGGAGTAAATGCACATGAGACAAGGTCTCTACAAATACATGGTAAAACAAGCAAAGGAACATCGCTTTTATTGTTGTTCTTCATCTTGAAGTCACCATGAGGCCTTCAACAATGAGTTTTGCTCATACCTCATAGACCCTGTTTTTAAAAATCGAGGAATGTCACTCCATGTAAAACTGGTCAAAGATCTAAAATATAACTTAACCATATACAAGTCTGCATTTTAAGACAGAAATTATGTTCATTGTAGTCAGTCGCTTCCAGGCGATTCTAAAATCCGGATATAAAGGAAAAAAAACTAATTTACCATTGTTATTCTAAAAAAGAAAGGGTTTTTGATTTATTAAAACTTATTTTATAAATGTATATGGAGTGACATTCTCTGATTTGTCGAATTGGACTTATTAAGTGTAAATCACAGATTTCCGCACGCCGGTTTTTTGGTTGAGAACATCGAGTTTCCCAGCTATACACAATTTATGAATTATAAAGTTGAGGATTATGTCAAAAACATAGATTTTAAAACACCGGCAGTAGCATACCGAAAGAACAAAGAAAAAAATTACATAAATCAAAGTCCAGAGACAAGGCAAAAGTAAGAAGACCAGAAGATGGAAGGCCAACCACAAAACGCAAACACTACAAATACAACAGTAAAAATTAAAGCACTAATAGTGTAAAATTACAAAAACAGGAAAACAGCAAACACCTACAATGGCCAGGAACTACAATCACATGCCACAATTTACAAGCAAACTGCAAAGTCTCAAAAAGAGTGACATCAGGTTCTGCGGAAAGGTAAGCTATCCTGCTCTGTATACAACACCCGTCACACTGACAGTGGGTCAATCCATTGTAGAGTCTGCAGTGATTTTCCTACTGTTTTGGGAAAATATGCGCGTAAAACTGAGGTTTGGTGAATTATTATCAATCATAGAAATTTGTCTCAAATGCTTAATTGATGTAAAACATCATTTAAAGGCAATGCACAATTGTGCACATGTGTAACTCATTTACATTTAAATTCAAGGTTTCTTCCATGTCTGTTTGAAAATATCTCCCAGTTTTTCTACTTCATCATTAGTAGTGGAAGCTGGAATCTTGTCATTTCCTGGCACCGACCTCGGCTACCGGGTTCGGGTTTACCGTTTCTACCTTGGCCTTGGGATACAAGTTAGAAGAATGTACCATTTCATTTTTGCATAAGGAAGAATCTTGGGTATTTTATTCATGAGGTAAAATCACTAGACAACACCCCTTTCTTGGTGAATTACTTCCCTTTATTAAAGTTTAACTTCTGAAGTACATCTCAGTGTTCCGGATTATTTCATACTACCCCCGTCTTTTTTCTAAAAGTACTGTATTAATGTTATCTTCCGTGATGAAAAGTTTTTGTTGTTGGAATTTTAAAACATAGAAATTGTGGTTAAAACCAGTCTGTAGAAGGATTTCCCGGCGCTGGAAAGCTTGGAATTACACATTTTCAATTTAATTTGGTCGCGAATTTTCTTGATTAAGTTTAAAAGGGACAATTGTTTATGAATCTATGTGAGATATATTTTACAGTCATATGCAGACAAATTTCCCACATATTTATCTTTGATGTGTATTTTTCTGTCAAAGATAGCTTACTCGGCAGTCTTACAATGGCTTCTACAGTCAAAATGTCACGATCCCGCTTCGAATTTCAAACTTAATTGGCCGGAAATTTTCATTATTACAGATAAGTATTTATGTATAGAATAGATGTAAACAATGTGTGGACAAATATGTTCTGAAGTGTATTATTAGGTATTTTTGAAAAATTTCAATACCTCCCCTATGCATTTCAACTAAACATGGCCGACAAGCAAGAGTTACAAGATGGCCGCTATGCAAATTAGTAAAGTACCCCTCATTCTGCCATATGGGTGATACTGTTAAATAGCGACCTAAAAAATTAGTCCAAAGGATTTGAGTTTCCTACATTCTTTACTCTTAGCTTTTTGTAAGTAATATTTTTGAACTATGCAACGTACGTTTGGTTCCAACATCGCCATATTCACTTATTACAACTGCTTGTATCACACCACGCTGAATAATCCGGTTTCAATACTGTTATTTCCGTATTATCAATCATGAACGTAAATCAATGGTTTCTAGTCCATTCAAACTTAATTTCAAACAAAAAGAAATGTTGCAGATATAAGAAATCTTTTTAATTTTGGACAGTTTTAGGCAAACTGAGCATCCTGGAAATATTGCCAAACTTAAAAACGCGACCTTTAAAGAACTTGTTAACTTATTAACAATTTACGATTTTCGTTCGATTGTTTGCATGTGCTATCGGATAACAGCTGTACGGGGGTGAAATCAAACAGTATGAGATGAAATAAAAGGGGAAGTACTAACTGATAACAGCATTACAGGTGGAAAACAATTGTCACCTGACATTCATTTCAAGAAATTTTTGTATCACCTTTGAATTTGGAATTTTGGTCTGAAAACTGGGAAAAAAAGCATATTTTACGTTGGGAGCGCTGCCGAAATTCGGCCCCAAATATAAGGGTTCGAAAATCACTGGTCTGAATCGGTAATGTCAAATCCGGGAAGACGTTATGTAGCTAAAAATGTCAGTTTCATGCCAGTTTTCATTTGTAATACCGACATTTCATGTCCATCTAATATGTTGTCTTGGTGACGGCCATAGACTTTCTGAAATGACGAAAGTAACATATAGCCCTGACGCAGCAGTTTTTGTGACAGTGCTTTTGCTCTTTCCACAAAGTAATTGTATGAACTACAAGCTCTACAGTAACCAGTTAGTTGTGAAATATACATTCCATACGCTTGGGAGGTCGGTATATAGCTGATGAGAAGGGGAAAGTTCACAAATTGTAAGTTTATCATATAACCTAAACTTCAGACGTCCATGTTCGTTAATGTATATTATTTAAAAAAAATCGAGGTATGAAACATAATTGGCCGTATCGGTTGTCTCTTTACTTTCAATATTTTACGAAAGGATATGGAGTAAATGAACATGAGACCATAACACATATGTTAACTCCAACTGCAATAATTTAATGAGCGTAGATTCGATGTAAATATTCTTCAAATCTTGGATTAAGAGAAAGTACATCGTCTATTTATCTGAAGCTTGGCCAGTTGTTTTTGTTTATATTGTATTAGTCCTTCTAAAACTTTGCTTCATATGAATAACGGAAAAAGTCGACTAAAGAGGCACACAATTTGTTCAAGTGATCAATATTTCAGCGATATTTGGAACAGATAAAAGAAATCAGTATGGATGGCAAAACTAAACTTGTGCCACTTAGAAGGGGGAATGATGGGTAAAGGTCGGAAATTTAGCATTCTGTACGTCCTCCGATTAGTCTTTCCATTTTATAGAGACCTGAAAAGGATGTTTATAAACTGACAAAGCTTTGTATTCTCACTTTAAGCATGTCTACTAGTGTTCACGGCTAGGTTTCAGGATGTTGACCTAGCTTACAACCCCGCATTGACAGAGTATTTCTGTGTCTAGAGCAACCGGACGAACCCTTCGGTATTCTACTACCGTTGTTTTTATACTGATATTTGTAAGATTCACTGGGCAATAAAATATTTTTGAACACCATGAATAATATAAGAAATAATATAGTCATATATGTACATGTATTTAAAGTAGTCTGAAAGAACCGATATTCGATTTGAGCATCATTTCGGACATCTACCCTTGGTCTAGCCATTCATATAGGGAAAAAAAACCTTTAAGTAAAAGAATATCACCACAATTAATTATGAGAATATCATCATACAACTTTTATGGAAGACCCGAATTGTTCTGCAAAATATACTAGTTTGTGAAGTGTTTCAAGCCATCTATTTTTTTCTCCATTTAAGGTGAGTGTTCAAATAAAACTCCCCGTGTGTAAAATACTCAATGATAGCAATTTGAATGTACTGATGCAACTGCAGTGTCATTGTACTTTAATTATTCTTTAGGAAGATACAAATTTTGTGCACGAAAACATGATTAAAGTTCATAAAACATTCTTCTAACAATGTAGACCAATGAAAGTAGCGTAAATCTAGTTTGAAATTCTTTCAGACGAAAACAATTAGATATGTCAAAAAGAGAAGTCAGCTGTTTGATTTAATTAAAGTTATAATGGTCCATAATTTAAAAAAAGTAAGAAGACCAGAAGATGGAAGGCCAACCACAATACGCAAACACTACAAATACAGTGGAACTCCTGAAAACCGGCCCCTCTAAAAACCGGATTCCTCTATAAACCGAACGATATGTTTCGGTCCGGAATTTTTACCTATATAAATAAGTAAAAAATTCCTCTGAAAACCGGCCGCCCTGAATTCCGAATTCCGGCCATAGAGATCGGTCCCAAACGTATATTTTCTTCTTAAATTGAACTCTGAAAACCGGACGACTTTTTCCGCGGACAATGAAATCGACCAAGTTTATTTAATTTGTCAGAAATCTCTTGCCATCTTGATTGATAAATAACTGTATTTGAACAGATTACCGACAATATTGATTAAAATTTACAATAACGCAGGGAAATATACTGAAATAGTTAAGTCACAGCCTAAACTGACCTTAAATATCATATATAACATGTCCGGTATTAGAGTTCGGAATTTGAAGACCGGATTTCGGAACCTCCGAAAACTGGAACCTCGCAAAACCGGCCGATTTCTTTGGTCCCGACGGAGGCCGGTATTCGGAGGTTCCACTGTACAACAATAAAAATTAAAGCACTAATAGTGTAAAGTCTCAAAAAGAGTGACATCAGGTTCTGCGGAAAGGTAAGCTATCCTGCTCTGTATACAACACCCGTCACACTGACAGTGGGTCAATCCATTGTAGAGTCTGCAGTGATTTTCCTACTGTTTTGGGAAAATATGCGCGTAAAACTGAGGTTTGGTGAATTATTATCAATCATAGAAATTTGTCTCAAATGCTTAATTGATGTAAAACATCATTTAAAGGCAATGCACAATTGTGCACATGTGTAACTCATTTACATTTAAATTCAAGGTTTCTTCCATGTCTGTTTGAAAATATCTCCCAGTTTTTCTACTTCATCATTAGTAGTGGAAGCTGGAATCTTGTCATTTCCTGGCACCGACCTCGGCTACCGGGTTCGGGTTTACCGTTTCTACCTTGGCCTTAGGATACAAGTTAGCAGAATGTACCATTTCA
>MJUU01021493.1:2750-14663 GCA_002080025.1 Modiolus philippinarum
CGGACAGCATTGGACCCTATGGGAAATGCACACAAAGATCTTCTAGAGAACTGCTAAATGGATTTAAATCAAACATGACATGAATGATGCCTGTCAGGTGCTCACCAAGTGTCACCAGCTGTGAACTTAAGTTGACAAAAGATCTTCTTCTAGAGAACTGCGTAATCCAAACTTTGCTTATGAGAAGCTGACCAAGTGTTGTTACTTCAATTCTGATCCATCATCCAACATGGCTGCCAGCAATGGGGAAATGCATACAAAGATATCATGGAAAACCATTGAATGGATTCAATTTAAACATTGCATAAATGAAACTTGTGAGATTTTGATTTTACCAAGCTTGTTACTTTGGTGCTGATCCGTCTTCCGACATGGCCACCAGTAGCAAAACATAGTTTAACACTGGACCCAGTGGAAAATGCATAAAAAGATCTTCTCCTCTGGGGCTGCTTGAACAATTTCAGTAGAATTTTGATATGATAGTCCTTATGTGACCCTCTTCAAAGTTTTATGTTAAATAGCTGCCAGCAGGGAACGTAGATTAACTTAGTCCCTTAAGTTTGGGAACTGCATTCAAAAATCTTCTCTGAAACTGCTTGAACAATTTTAATTAAATTTTATAAAAAGTTTCTGATTCTTATGTACATACACCACCAAAAGCGGACCATCAATTTGGAATTATAGTGCTGCAGGTCCCAGGTGAGCGATACAGGCTCTTGAGAGCCTCTTGTTTGATTGATGGTTCGGTTCTCACTTACTTTACGACTTGCGTGATGCATTTAACTCTTTGACTGTAAACTTCCCTTACCTGGTATATTTTGTATTTATTTCTCAACACTTTGACTGTTATCAACCAATGATTTGTTCAGTGATTTTGTCGACAGGTACGTAGAATTACTTTGAATTCTCAAAAAGTTATTCACCAATGTCATGTGGTCTCCAATTGTGTTGCTTCAGTATGGATTTTTTTATTTCGCCAATCTCAGCAGTTCTAAATATGGATGCGACTCTTTAAATAAAGGGCGTTGAATACATTTTCACGATATATATTTCCCGCCATTTTTCACGTTTTACACACATTTCACGCTGAAGTTCGCATGTTGAAAATCGAAATTTTCCTAACTGGAGGGAAGAAATATTTCTAACTTACTCCAAAGTTAATAAGAAACTGTATTCTAGATTCATCTTCTTCTGTCTTTCTTTGTTCCGCAATTTGTGTGTCGATGCATTTGTTAATCTTAAGGTTAAAGGCCTCCTTTTCAGTTTAATGTTAAACCTATCGGAAATTTGTGTTAAATCCCCAACGTTAACGGCTTGTTGGTTTATTCCAAAAATCTATTTGCAAATTATTGAGATAATTACCAATGCAAAGCTACCATTATTTTATGCTAGTATAAAAAAATCTTGAAAGTATTGTTGCAGTTTGATGCTTTCGGGACAAAAATGCGGTCAGTTTGAATGATTTGCCGTTTTTTATGTTGTTTTTGTATGGTAGAAGATCTATTGTTTTCTTTACATTATTCTTCAGTCTTTCTTTATTTCCGTTATATTTGAACTTGTCCGAGGGAGCTCTCGGAGACCATTACACTTAAGAGCTGCTTTGAAACTTCGTAGCATGATAGTCCAGTTAATTGAATGTAAAATTATGAAAAAAAAATCAAAGTTGGAACAAATCAGGGTACATTTGGAGGACAAAAAGGGATGGGATATCTTCTATACTAACCAAATACAGCTTCTTCTATTACCTGGATAATAAGAGAAAACCCTGTCATTTTTTATAGGAAATGACAAATTGGCTATTTTGTTGTCTGGAAACTTGAACTTTTAGACTTATGTTTCGCTCTGTTATAAACTTGTTATTATTTCCGGTCCGAAGCAAATCTTAGAGAACATAGGTCCTACATCTTTCAAACTTTGTAGGACATTAGCCCAATTTGTCTTAAAATAAATGCCAGTTGGGGTTTATTTAGGGTACATCTGGAGGTTCAAAAGAGGGTTGGGATTGTCACATCATACACGTGTGGGACAATAACATCTAGAATAATTGTCGCTGTATCAAGTACTAGTATATCACAAAAAGCATTACCACTAAATCAATAAAACGTCATGATCTACGAATGTTTCTTGTCATGTAATATAGAGTTCCGCAACGTTTGAAATTTCAAAATAAATACGATTTCCATGGGATCCGAACAAGAAAAAATGACGTCTTGAGGAAAAAAAATCTTATCTTCTGTTGATATATTTATATTTTGATTACATCTATGTGTATTACATCGGTTATAATGGGAACCTTATTGTTAATTTTTTTTTCTCAAAGGGGTCTCGTAATGCTCATAATTTCGGTATTGGGAGTTTGTTTGCGAATTGTTTGTGATTCGCTCTGCGAACAGATTTATAACTTGTTATTTCATTTTCTTTCATACCGTCGATGCTAGTTCTCAGAGGCTGTTAGACCTTTGAAACGTTGTAGGATTTTATATCTTATATCCCATAATATCTTAATATATAATCATGAAACCTTTTTTTCCTAGGGGTCAAATAAATGTACATTTTGGGACTAAGAATAAAGAGGTCTACTAAAAAGAAACACTGTGTGAAGATAACATTTCTAATGTTGATTTCGCTAAATCTCAAGACATCATCACCAACTCCATAAAACGGTTTTATTGGGAAACTTGCAATGTCTGTTTTTTTGTAAATTTTGTTGAAAACTATTGAGTACATCCCTTATGCAAAGCTCTGTCCTTAGCTGATTTTGTCTTTCTATTTAGGTCATATTTGGAAATTTGTTCTCGAACACTTTTCAAACATCTTTGAGTTGATGGTCTTCCAAATATTTAGATCTTATCTGCACTTATGACACATTAAGTGTCGAAATGGCCATATGTAGAAAGTTAACTTACAGTAATTTCGGTATCTTGTTACATCATAGGAAGTTTGTTCTTGATTAGTATCAAGTTGTAAAAAAAATTGAATTTTGAAAATAGCTATCGCTGACAGGGACACCACACAATAAAATGAAAATTAAGAAAAAAACGTTTTTCATTTTGGAAATTTTGTTTTGATACCAGAAATATAGATAAACATACTTTTTTCAAAAGTGGCTCTCAATGTCCCGGGAGATTGTTTGGAGACTTTGATGGATTGCTCTGCAAATACAGTTATAACTTGCTATATTTTTTCTTCCGTCGTTCTTTCTTCTCATTAGAATAAACTTGTACGAAACAGATCTTGGAGACCATTAACAGCTTTGAAACTTTGTAAGATGTTACCACCATAGATGTCCAATCGACATCAACATAAATTGGTCAAGGGTTAACTAAAGGTACATTTTAGGTGCTCAAAAAGGGTTGGAGTCTTCTATGTTAATTCTTTTGGAAAATGACATTTGACTGTTTTTCACCTTATCACTGAAACTATAATCAGTAGCTCCATGAAACTTCAGAGGATTGTTGTGTGCCATGTAATATATCTAGTCAGTGTTTGCAAGAGTACTTTGGCCGATATGTTATGCTTGTTGACGACCACACATCCTTTACAAAGAGGATACATGAATGTACCGTTGTTCAACATTCAGCAAGTGAATTCCGCTCAAACATGTGCTAGGGTCTTGAACTTACTATGAGGTAGGAGTGTTGACTCCTTGTTGAAGGCCTCATGGTGACTTCAAGAAAAAGAACAACAATGAAAGTGTTTTTCCATTTGCTTAATCTTACCATGTATTTAGAGGGATTTTGTCCCATGAACATTAACTCCATATCCCTTTATTTGTTCACACAGCATTGGAAATTTCAAACCAGCTATCGTTACAATGGAAACCATACCAATAAATTGAAACTTTGAGAAAAAAGTTTTTTACAATTGTATTTTGATTTGATTACAGCAGTATTATGAGGTTTACCCATGACAATTTTTTAAGGTCTTAAATTTTTTGTATGTAAAAGATTGCATAGCTTTTAGTTGCCTTTTAAACCATATTAGAAACTTGGAATTTTGAGAAAATACGGGTTTACTGAAACAAAAAAATGATCGATCTGATTTCAAAAATATTTCTTGGTAGTTTAGGAGTGGAAACATTGCTCCAATTTCTTTAAGGAAGGCTTCGTAAAGTCCTGAAGTAAGAAATGGCTTTTACTTTGGGAGTCTTTTGTGTCTCGCTCTACCAACTCTGTCATAACTTGTTCTAATTGTCCTTCATTAAAATAAGATTTTTTATTGCTCTTTTGCTCGACTGTTATTGCTTTCTTGGACAAGTATTCACATTTCTGTGAAGTTTCCGTATATATAGTACTATAAAGAAATGCATGCTCAATTATTCAATGTTTTGTTCGGTGCAAATAACAATAGAATCAACCGTTTTCTTTTCTTCGACCCCGAGAGAATTCATCAAGTCGTGCATGGAGGTCCAATTTGTATCCGCCAGGCAACAAAAACGTATAAAAACTTCCTCAGAACTAAACTTTACATCATCAGGCAAGTTTTTGAAGTGCGCCATTAAGTGATCTTTCAAAGTTGAATCAATGTATCCATAGACATCCAGTGTACACACTAGTCCAACAGTACATTGATAGTAGTTGAAAAATGTCAACAAGGTACGTTCCACGTCAGCTTGAGCAGATTTTACGACGGTCGTTTTCGTAGTCTTCATTAAATTGACATTGGATTCAACTATGTTGTATGGCACCCAGTCTACAAGTACGCGTCCATCCTTGAACAATTTGTTACTTAGCTTTTTATTTGAGAATAAGTCGCTCAGTCCATTTTCATTAATTAGTTCCGCTGAGTATTCCATGCCGACTTCCATTTCCAGTTTGTTATAAAATGTCTTGATGCTAACACCAACATAATTCCGGCAATGCTGAAAATATGAAATTTAAATGAGAAATAATCAAACTGTACTGGACTTTATAGGCTCAATGCCAATTAATAAGACTGAACATTAGATTCCAACCAATTGAATATATAAATGGTTGACATACTTTGTAGCTGCATGAAACAAACTATTAATGTACTTGAAGTGTATCATAACATTTGCTACATGACAGCTGTTAATTTGATTTTTACTTGACGAGAAACAGTAAACCTTGCGCGCATCAAAATAAAGTAAAATTCAGTGTTCTGCCTTTTTATCATCAGTAAAAATTGATGGATATGCAAGCCAAGAAAACCCCGCTCATGTATATCAAAGGTGTTCCTCTGAGCAAATTTTATGGCTTATTATCTTGCCACGATCTGGAGACAGAAGGTTGCCATAAAGACGCAAATTTCCTGTAATAACCGCCAGTCATAAATAGCCCGGATACTTTGAACCGCGGGAGAGCATGATCGGGTTTAGCCCTAGGATTTCTTGGCTTGGACAGGTCCCGTCAGCAGAAGGTTGGTTTCTTACAAAAGAACGTTCTCGGTGACAAAAGATTTACTCGAACGTTCAATATTTTCTAAATGAAATCGACTGGGATTTGAGCATGTACAATACATGGCGGGGTTTGCGGGATTCATATATGAAAAAGCAGCTTTACAGAAGTTTTACAGTCGTCACCACGATTTGACAGACCGTTACAATGTTTATATTTCACAACTCAAAATATACATCTTTGGGTAGATCAAGAATTAATTACCGGACTGACTTACATCGACTGTGACGAAACCGGACTTTTCACACTGGCATTTTGACGGGTGCCACGCGTGGAGCTGGTCATGCTTACCCTTCCGGACCACCTGATCACCTCAGTTTTTGTAGGGGTTCACAATGCTAGTGCTTAGTGCTTTAGTTATGTGGCGTTCTTGTTCTTTTTTGTTTTATTTGTTTTGTCCTTGTCATACTCAATTCGTGTTGGATATGAATTGTCGTAACTTTGGATTAATGATTTTAGAATTTCACCTTTCCTCATTCTTGCTTCGGTATTCGTTTGCCGATGTACTTTAGTTTTTTAGCTAATGTGGAAATTCCATTACGACTTCACCTTTATTATAATAAATGATGCGATAGTTTCAAATCCATCCAATGGAATGCACCTTCCTTATTTTGTCCCGCCTGGTGTCGCCACTGCACTATCAGGTTTTGTTCTATGAGGTCGTGATTCCGGGAAAAGTCACGCACAAGGAACAATTTTTGAACAGGCGTGAAACACAAGTTTTCCCACGAACTACCCGATAATGCAGCAGCGACACCAAACGGGAAAAGCAGGAAGGTGAATTCCATAGCCAGGGGGCAGCACTAGTCAGTCTAGTGAATTCCATTGGTATAGGGTCTGTAAGTCTCGTCATGTGACACCGAGAAATCACGATAAAATTGCAATTTGAATATGTTTCCCGCCAAAATATGCTGTTGCAGCATTATGACGTCCTAATTTTGTGTTTGAAACGTCATATGTTGTTGTTAAAAATGTAACTTCCGGGTACAAATAATGTGCCCGGAAGTTCCAAAATTGAACGAGACTTACAGACCTTATTTGTTTTTTGTTCAGATATCCTCTTAAGCCTTTTCAAAAGCATTTATAGCAAAATAACATTTTTCTAACAAGGCAAACAACATTAAGTGTGCAAAAAATTTCTAATCATATACTTGGTTAAAATACTATTTAGATTTTACCCCTTGCTAAAACTAGAAATTCTAATAATATTTTGCAATCTTAACCAAAATTATCTTAAACAACGGCAATAGAATACCAAAGGAACAAAGGAGTGAAATTTACAAAAATCGAAGTCCAAAGACACGACCAAAACAAGAACACAGAAAACAATGACGCTAGACACAAAAAAACCAATGACGTTTGACAGATACAAAGCACAGAAACAGAAATTACAACATTCAAAACAAAAGCGACCTGATACGACATCATTATCAACTGCCTGGAGAAACTATCACCTGATTTTCCGTTACTACTCAGAAGTTTATTGTCACATATAATCATAAAAAATATAATAACAAAATACTGATATTTATTAGACTACAGGATGATTCTTCTGTAGTTGGAGTATATGACATGGCATTTTTCATATTCCACCCTCTATTAGTCCTATTTCATATATAAAAAATAAAAAATAAATAACCGAAGTCGCTCATATGGCCATACGACCCATGTCTCTTCTGTGCAGATCAAATCAAAACATTTGGAAGACCAAATTGGTAGAATCTGATAGAGAACAACTAACCAAAAAGATCTGACGGCTTTCAGGCTGACATATCGATCCTGAACGGTGAAGGAATGTCATGTAATAATCTATAGTTTTCATATAGCCGTGAATGTAACAATTCCCTAAGAGAGAAACCAAAACATAAGCTTGCAATAGATTGCACGATTGTCTTAGTGTAATATGACGTCATGGACAATAAAAATCCTCTTTTTCACAGAAATTGTAGCACTGCTATAAAATAAAAGAGTTATTGCGTGAATATTTGAAAATATTGTTCAAAGTAGATTTTGTGATAGCATGAGCTTGTGACAATAAATCTTGATTTTTCCTCAAAAAGAGACCATAATTGTATAATCTTACCTTTTCAAGGATCTGTTGTCGTTGTCCCTCTTCCAGCTTCTTCAAAATTGGTTTTGACTGGCTTATACTCGTCTTAATTTCATACTTTAATAACTCCCGTTTGGTAGATGTCTCTAAGAAGTATTTAAATAATCTGTTACTGAAACCAAGACCTTCATATTGTTTCCGTGTTCTAAGAGCCCTTGATATCACTGATTTACCGTCATCAACAACTGAGTACACCACGAAACTAACCTTTAAGATATTAAAACCAAAAGTCAAATCTATAATCAACATACATTCTACTGAAAATACTTACAAATATACATCTCGCTTGAGGGGGTGAATACTGTTCACCTCTTGTTAGAGACCCTCATTCGAATAAAAGCCCTGTCCTTGATAAACTGTCGTGTGCGTTTTCGTCACATGTACATTCACTCCATATCCTTTCATATTTTTCTATTTGCTGCAGACTTTGTCTATCGTGCAGCAGTCTCCCCGTGCTTGAGGTGTACGCTCTAAAGGCCTGTTTGTTCTTATGAGAATTTATCATTCGTTTAGGGACTGTTCAATATTTATCAAAATACTGGGCCGGTGCATTTGCATACTGGGCAAGTAGTTTTTTTGCACTTTACAAATGCTGGGCGAATAGATTTTTGTAAAAATACTTCCGCTGGGCAACTACTTTTTTTGGTCGATAAAATGTTAAAAAAAATTGCACATTTATACAAATGTACATAAAGAGAGGAACACAAGAATCAACACCATACCATAAGACACTTATTATAAGATAGTTACCAAGGGTTAGAGATATACATGTACATGTGTATCTCCAATGACAAAAATTCAAATAGCGGATCGAGAACATAATTGAGGCGTACATTTTTGTAATCATTCATGGACACAATGATCAAACTCATTAATATTATTTATTAAACAACACAATAAACAACAAACTTGAGTATGAAAACAAATTATTAACATGGAATCTATTTGATTTTTAACCGAACTAATAACTTCAAAAGTTAACTTGGTACATGAACAATATGAATACTGATAACGTTGTGACTAGAAAAATAGGTTTAATGCAAAAAATACATATTTATTATTTTGGCTATTAAAAAATAAATAAAATTTGACAACAAATAAATATAAAACTCATTAAAAATTCACAATAAAAATAGGCAAAATAAACCCATATAACAAAAATAAAATAATGTAAATAATATAAATAATAACAAAACTATTATCATTTTAACATATACATGTACATGATCATGTATATATAGGATTATTTAGAATTGTGTATTATTTTCAAATTTAAAATAACAAAACAAATCACAATTGAACTTTCCTATGCATCCATGTTTATTTTCCTAATGTTCTAAAAAAATATTGTTTTTACAATTTTGGCCATTTAGCAATAAATGTACACCAGAAAAATGACCAATTCATCATGAAGGGCCCTGCCAGTATAAGTCCAATATCTCAGAAAAAAAAAACATTTTATAATCATAATATTTGGTATGACTCTTTGATATGGTCTACATTATGTATTTGAAAGGGTATGTTGAATATCAAAGACTGATAAAACTGCTGAAAAGGCTCTTGATAGGCTATTTCTATTTCTACCATGAGGGTCTCAGGGAAGATTAGTTGTAGACTAACTGTGTTACCCTCTTTAAATAAAGCTTTTATTATTATTATTATTATTTAGCTGTTATTTTTTGTTATTAAAATAGGGTTAGAATATTGCTGGGCAACAAGATTTTTTTTACTGTTAAGTGACTGGGTCTATACTTTTCTCTTGATTGGGCTTTGCTGGGCAAATAGAAATTTTGACGATGAAAAAAAATTTGCACCGGCCAGTATTTTGATAAATATTGAACAGTCCCTTACTAATTCATTTATTTTTTTTCAAATTGGCTGTTCAATATTTGTAGTGTTTTCACTGAAATGTAAAATGTTATAATCTGTACACACGACTATTTTTGCCCTTTCAACCCAAGTTACACTGTAAGGTTTGCCTACAACTATTTCGATGTGCTCCTTGTTGTCTATCGATGTTGTTCTTTGTCTTTCGTCGGGCTACTTAATGACAAATATTTGTAGGCAGACATTGCCCGGTTTTACTTTTTTTCTCATTGACCGCTCCCGACATGTGTTGCTTCAATGACATATTTTAGCCGCGATCGATGCTGATCAACATTTTTGTCAAGAATACCGCTTACGTGCACGCTAGGGGCCTTCTTGATCTCGCTTGAGGGGGTGAATATTGTTCACCTTTTGTTGAAGACCCTCATTCGACATCAAGATGTAGACAGGAATAAATGCCCTGTCCTTGGTAAACTGGAGTTTTCTATGTATCGTGTGCGTTTTTGTCACATGTACATTGCCATCTATTCAGGTTTACAGAATAGATGCTTTTATTGTGGAATGGTATCGGAGGCCCCCCGAGTTATCGCTCCTTGACCTATCAGTAATTTCACATTAAACGTCACGAAATTTCTGGAATCAGCCTCTTCCGTTTAAGAATCCAAAGGGGTAAGATCGTATTTTTATGTCATCTTAAAATACTTCAAAAAATCAAAAACCCTCCCAACCCAAACCCTTTACTTACAAGATTTTAAATGAACATTAGAAATTTATTTTATTATGTTTCTTTTTCGAAAGATTTCTGTCGCTTCTTCCATGTATGCTTTCAGGAGCAGTCAGTTCTATGTAAAACTACTATTTAAACCATGGCACGGATGACGGCTGATGAAATAGATGCTCAGATTGAGTTACCAATCATGGACCGTCTGCAGTGACGCGGCATCAATTCAGAATTTACTGGACCATAGTGTTCTTTAGTGAACTTTCATTTCGTGTTAATTTGTTGACCTCTGTTTCCCAGGGTCAATTTTTCTTTATTGTACATTGACGTGCTAGCAAATTGTTGGAAGAACGGTATGTTCGTCAGTCGATACAGAGATTGAACATTTTGACAATAATTGAAATGATACAGAGATTGAACATTTGCGAACATTGATAAGATGCACAGATTGAACACTTGTAAAATTGAAATGATTGTTTTTTGTAAACTTTTTATTCAGCCGACCGTGTCCAAACATTCGCCAAAATATAATAAATAATCAATTCATTTTTATTATTCATTTATTTTAGTCCTGTTGTATCCTGATTCATTTCCATTCAATAATCTGTTTTACTTGTATAAAGTTATATGGTTTTATATTAATATTTTATGTATTTATTAAAATTGTTCAATATACTCAACAGTTCTCGCCACAATATAGCTGAAATATTGCTGAAGTTGGCGTAAAACATCAATCAATCAATCAATCAATAATCGCTCGATATCCTTTCATATTTTTCTATCGAAATAACGAACAAAAGTTGCACACATATAGTCTCTGTCCACCTCTGAGGAGTGTAGCTACAATATGATATTTATGCATTTTCCATCTACACCTGGACCTTTCAAGCAAATCTTGCATACATATAGATTAACCCTGTGCCACTCAGAACTTTTACATATTTGCCTTTTGCAGATACTTCAGGGTAGGTAACCAGGGGTTCCAGCACTTAATTGCTGTTTCTATGGGATTATTTTTACAGAAAATATATTTTTCTAATAAAATGTTTTCTTTTAAGTAATTTCTCAATGCCAGATTATTAATTTGTTCACCATTTAATTTTGACCTATTGATATAGAATTTTGTGTAGAGGAAAATTAAATTTCTAACAAATTTCATGTATTTTTGTGTAAATGACCATATATCTAAGTTAAGCGGCAGATTTGTCACTTTTTTCTTCAGAAAGCCTATTGTTTAGATAAATCTAAACCTCTGACATTTTTTTTCCACAAGACCAGAAAATGTGTTCAATTGTTTCAGTTGATTTTAAACAAAAAGTACATTTGTCAGACGGTTTCAAATCTATTTTATATAGAAATACATTTTTCCTATAGCCTGTAGATAATGCTGTATTGAAACCACTTTAATTTTGAACTTTTTGTGGTTTTATAAATCAATACACCACGAATTTTGTGACAATATAATATCTTTATTTAATATTTTTGTCCATTTTCCATACATTTCAAGGTACAAAGTTTGTATCTAAAACTTAATGCATTTCTGGAGAAGCTTTCTCAGATTTTTTTATTTGGCCATACTTCCATGATTTTTTGAATCTCTGCCATGCGTTAATCAGATCATTTCCGGATCACCTGATGATACCTCAGTTTTTATAGGGGTTCACACTGCTAGTGCTTTAGTTTTGTGGCGTTCTTGTTCATTTTTGTCTATTTGTTTTGTCTCCGTCATACTGTCTCAATAATTGTCGTGATTTGGATTTATGATTTTAGAATTTCCGCTTTCCTCGTTCTTGATTCGGTATTCGTTTGGCGATGTACTTCAACTTAGAAATATATTA
>MJUU01021493.1:17520-36552 GCA_002080025.1 Modiolus philippinarum
GGGTGGCAGATTTTGTAAATAAATATTCTGTCCCTGAAAAAGTTGGAAATAAATAATCTGGCCTGCACATCCAAGAAAATAAATAATCTGACCTTAGATTTATTGGTACGATACGATTATGTTATTGAAAATAAAAATAAAAATAAATATTCTGGCCTGCAAAATTTTGAAAATAAATAATCTGGCTCGACCGAATTTGCCAGGCCCTCAGAATCAAATGGTCGTCCCCTTAGTAGTAGGGAAAGACAAAACATATTTTGAAAAGAACCACACTGAGTCAAACAAAAAGTACACGGAGAATGACGTAATCAAGATGTTGGAATTTTTAATAGATAATATTTTGTCGAATTTGGAGGTCGCATTTTTCAACAGACAATCGGGATTCCCATGGGAACTAACTGCGCGCCACTTTTAATTGATTTCTTTTTTTAATTCTCGTATGAGACCAAGTTTTTACAAGGGCTAACACAGAAAAAACAAAAGCATTTAGCCGTGTCCTTTAATTTCTGCTTCCGCTACATAGACGATATACTTTCTCTTATTTATCCAAAATTCAAGAAATATTTACACCAGATCTATCCCAATGAGCTTGAAATTAAAGAGACTACTGATACACCTACTTCAGCTTTGTACTTAGATCTGTTTATATATGTTCCAGACCATACGCGTATTTGTACTGTACGCGTACGGTCCGGACCGTATGCGTATACTCATATGGTCCGACCGTACGCGTATGGTCGGACCATACGCGTACGGTCGGACCGTATGGGTAAACGTGTACGGTCTGCCACGAGCTGGACCATACGTGTATATTTAGACCGTATAAGTACAAAGAAAAAGACAGACACTACATTCGTTATTCAAATGAAGAAGTTACAGTCAAAACTGATAGCACTAACTACCTCTGAAAAACGTACAAATTATTTGGTCTTTATAAAAATAATAAATCAAAAATATAACTGATATGAAATTATAAAAGTGGTGAAATATTTTTTTTCTCATTTTCACACAAATTTTTAAGGTGATACATAAACTTCCTTTTTACATTAAGAAGTTTTGTTCATGGACAGAGGGTATTCTTTTTGGAACACAGTGCTTTTTCCGCATGTATATTTATTCAGTTGTCTCTTTACGAGATTTGGGAATTTGCACCCTTTTGGGTAATTGGGAAACATGTTGTTCCTAAAGGCCCTGTCACACTATAACTTTTATATAACTCGATAATTTTTATAAGAACGTTGTCACACACCGAAGAAATTGAAGAAATTCTCTTATTGAACGCATTGACAGCGTCAGGCTTACGACCTACAACGCACGGAAATTTATCCATAACTTGTACGCAACGCTCACAAAACGTGTATCAGCGTGCAAAGGCGTTTTACTAGCGTGCTTGACGTCTATCGAACGCATTAATAACGGTCTTATGGCATTCACAGAGCGTCTTAATAGCGTTTTGAGCGTTCTTTGTTAGATCAGGCTGAAATTCTTCATCTCAATGACATTTGCAAATGCAGATATGGATAGAAATTCGACCAAAAATACGACAGATTTGCAGGAGGGAAAGGTCACTCAAAAATAAAAAGAAATATTTTCAAAAAAATATGCCGGTGTGATACTGAAATAAATTCAGCATATTTACATTACTTTGGAATTTTGTCTTGCTCTTTAACCATTATTTTTATAATAAAACATCGGCTAATACGTTACTCCTTAGTTACAAGGACGCCCGGTTTGCGTTCTCTTCACGTTTAAAACAACTTTCGAGAAACTATTACATATCGCACACATTGCGTGCATAACGAACCTCTAGCGTTCGCCTAACGTCTGCATAACGTATCAACAATACGTTGGCGAACGTCGTGAAATTTTGAGCATGTTCAAAATTTCCCGACGCACCCAACGTTCAACAACGCACGCCAACGTGTGTCGACGTGTTCGTAATGCGTTACAAACGTGCCCCAAACTTATACAACGCACACCTGTGTATCCGAAAATATTCTCACACGCTGGGCACACGTTGTGCTGTGCGTTTTAGTGTGACAGGGCCAGAGGGTATTCAATGATTTTTTTTCTCGGAATTTTCAGACAAGTAGACCACATACATTATTTCAATTATCCAATTTATTTTTTACGAAACACTATTTTTCTATACTTTTATCTCAAATAGCGTTCAATTAATAAGTCAATTTTATAAAGGAATCTTCAAAAAATAATTTAGGTAACTTCATACTTTTTCTTATTTTCTTTAAATAGCGATTTTAGAAAATTTTAGTTGTTTCTAAACATAAGAGCTTAATACATTAAATGATATTATACACATTGTATTAATTAATTGATATATTATCCAAGAACACGCAAGACTTTGAAATAGGCAGACCTTACGCGTACGGTCGGACCATACGCGTACAGTCCGACCGTATGGTATTTCGAAAAAATACTCGTATGGTCCGGACCGTACGCGTATGGTCCAAATACGCATATGGTCTGGACCATATACATTGATGAAGATGGACGTTTGAAATCTTAGCTTAGCTATATGACAAACGTGGTGATTTTAACTAACCAATTGTGAATTTCCCCTTTCTGAGCAGCAATATACCTACCTCTCCAGCCTATGAAGTGTACATTTCACAGTTGATTCGTTACTGTCGCGCATGTAATTTAGACATTGATTTTTTTTAATAGAGTAAAAACATTGTTCCAAAAATTGCTTAGTCAGGGGTTTGTTCAACCTTTGTTGCTTTCATCCCTTCATAAATTTTATGGCCGTCACCATGACATCATTGACAGATATGACGTGTCTGTGTGACAAATGACTGAAACGCACATTTTCATCTAGATTTCACGTCTTCACTGATTTGACATAACCGGTTTTGATTAAACCCCGGATTGACTCACTGATAGTGTGACAGGTGCCGCTAGTGGAGCAGGACATGCTTACCCTTCCGGAGTACCTCATGTCACTCCCGGTTTTCATGGGAGTTCACACTATGAGTACCTTTGTTTATAATGTCTTTTTATTTCCGTCCTTGTTTTGTCTTTCTCTGTTGCCGTTTTTGCCATGTCTTTGGACTTCGATTTTTGTGGTCTTCGCTTCCCTTGTTCCTTCGGCATTCTACTGTCGTTGTTTCTTTTTTCTTATACAAATTTTCATTATATATATTTTTCCCTCTTCTAAAATACTTTCTTGATAAGTAATTGTCATCCGATTTTCATTTACAATTTTTGGAATAGTTTATGTACTTGTTTATGTGAGAATTTCTCTATGTATTACTTCTGCTGTGCTGGCAAAAAATTCATCTTTTGCGACAATGACCATAAATTTTCTTGAAATTGTGAGTGTAGGTTGTCTCACTCACCGGCAGGATAAATAACTCTAACCATGTTTTGCCTACACAGAAAGTATAACACTGGTAGGACGTGAGTCATGAGAGCAGACTGGTAGGACGTGAGTCATGAGAATAGACTGGTAGGACGTGAGCCATGAGAATAGACTGGTAGGACGTGAGTCATGAGAATAGACTGGTAGGACGTGAGTCATGAGAATAGACTGATAGTACATGAGTCATGAGAATAGACTGGTAGGACGTGAGTCATGAGAATAGACTGGTAGGACGTGAGTCATGAGAATAGACTGGTAGGACGTGAGTCATGAGAATAGATCAAAGACAGAAGAATAAGAAGAATTCATTCATTCAATTTTTGCTTTTCAACGAAAGTAAGAACCTATAGGGTCTGTAAGTCTCGTCATGTGACCCACGAGAATCTACGTTAAACAGGCAATTCGAAAACGTTTCCCGCCAAAACATGACGTCTGAGGATTATGACGTTCAAATTTTTGTTTGAAACGTCATGTGTCTTTGTTTAAAATGTAACTTCCGGGTACAGATCTTGATGCCGGAAGTTCCAAAATTTTACGAGACTTACAGGCCCTATATCCCCCGATTTCAATGATATATCAAAGCTCCGATGGAGCTGAATCTCGAAGCCCTGAAAATCTACACGTGGAAAAACTTCGTAGTCATCCAAAGAACTGCTGCATACGTCTGCATGTGTTAAGCTATTCCGTAATACATGAAAATAATCGGATTGTGTGATTTCGCATGACGATTTCATTTCTATAAATATATGCTGTCACACGTAAACAAATGTTATTTTCATCTTTGACAAATTACTGCGTGACATGTTAGTCGATCCAAGGACGTATATTTATATAAATATAGTTACGTCCTTGGTTGATCCGAGACGCGATACGAAAAAAAAACGAGTAATTTGATAAACATGCATATTGTTTTCAATTTAATAAAACAACGCCGTATTCAACTCAAGAAAATGAAGAAATATAACTTAAAAATACAATGTATAAGATTTTGAAAGAAACTTGCGCACTATATTTTATCGGAAGCACGAAGATCATCTTTTAGAGCTGTTAATAGGCTTGAAGCCTCATGTGATTTTTTCTTGTCATATTAACATCTCTCCAGCCATTTCATGGCTTCGAGATAATAACCGGGTAAATTTCCGGCTATATGAAATGAATACGGTATTCCAAATTATATACACTTTATTTTGCGGTATCTGGACACTTCCAGACCCAAGATCGAAACTGAATAACAATACGAAATAACAATAATATATAGATAATGAAAAACAGTTGTTATGTAAGCAGATAAGTGTCCAAAGATATTAAATAACTCTATCCGGCTTCCAGCGCGACAAACATATTTTGAACAATAGAAATAATTGAGAGATTAATTTAAAACGAAAGAATAAAGGAAAGAATAAATAGATNTTCAATAGCTTTTTGAAAAGCGTTCTTTGTATTAAAGTAAATACACGTATCGATTGTCAGATGGTAGGAGAGCCGAAACGCAATATTTGCAGAATACAATGTGCAAATGCACAACGATAAGACCACCTCAAGTACTGACCTTTAGTTGCCGAAGCGAGGCGCGTCAGACATCTTTGTTAGCACTTACCAAAATACACGCTGCACTTACCAATTCGATTGGACCCCCTGTATATGAAATGTCCAAAGAGAATATTTGATGAAAATACGTAATTTTATTGTAAATCCAAATGTCCAAATGTTTCCGGGTTATAGATATTCAATGTGCCGAAACTTTATTAATATACAAACAAAGGTCCCACCCCTTTTTCATGCTGTCTGTGAGGTTTTATTATGGTTACCGTTGTTTTGATTGGGCATTTATTGAGTTGAGACGAGTGTATATAATCTCGTCTTACCTTTACGGGAGAGAAAAATCTCTACGGGTAGGGTCAGAAAAGCCTGAATATCACTGTGGCATGATATAAAACTAGGTACTATCTTCTCTCAAATGTGAAAAAAACGTAGCAGCTTCAAAATCAAGTCGATTCCACATCCAACTTGTGTTTTACAATGTGCGTCAATCGAATGCTCGAAGAATAATGATAGATCCACATTAATACTTACGATCTGATTGCCCATACAAGCTGCGTAAGACTCCACATTTGGCATATCCAACAACATATGGAAGTAGTCTGGGAGATAGTCACGCCCCTTGTATATTTCTCCAAGCGGAAACATGTCGATGACTCTTTCATAATCATCTTTGGTAACTCTTCTTACCAAAACTTCCTGTCCGTTCATTATGCTTATTACTATGTTCATTAGGCCTTACCAATTATCTAAAAGTAGGGTACAGTATGAACCTGGATGTTTTATTTCTATGTTGATAAGTCGACCCAGTTATCTAAAACGTTATTGACCTGAATAAGTTTATACATAATTTTGCAATGAGATAATACATGTGCAAATAAAATTATGTACGCGTAATCCATCACATATCAGTCAGGGGACGACCATTTGATTTTTAGGGGGGACTTGGGCGATTTTGTAAATAAATTATTCAATCTCGGTGCCCATGAAAAAAGATAATCTAATCCTTCTGATCCTGAAAATAGATAATTTAATTTTGATTAGAAGGATAATTTTTGCTGCAAATGCAAATGAATAATTTGATCTGACAATTTGTAAAAATAAATTATTCGTTCGAAATTTTCATGAAAATGAAAAATCTTTTTAGGCAAAACTTGAAAATCAAATGGTCGCCCCCTAAAGGGAGGAAGGGGGCTTTTTCGTGATGTCGGGATTAGATATTTTTAAGCTCGGGATTTCGGATTTTTATGATTTCAACCCGGGATTTCGGGATATAAATTCACACGGAATCGGCATTTCACCAGTCTTTAAGTTTCTTTATAGATCTGGATTTCGAGATTAAAAAAGAATGAAGTCAGGATTTCGGGAGGACCCCCCCCAGTAAAGTATAAGGTTACACACGTCTTTTACCTTGTATTTCCGTTTTATATAATGACATAAATAAAAGAGTTAATATGGGTGTAATAGAATTTAAGAATTTAATATCTTCTGTTATATGATTTTTAACTAAAGATTTGGATTTTTTATCATATGGGGACAATTTTCATCAAAAACGTCATTTTCAGTAGGATAAGTTCAGTACCTCAGGGAGGTACTTTAAAATTTCAGCCATACATAGGTTTGGCAGAAAGACACAACCTGAAATTGTCATTTTTTTCATATTATACCCCCAAAAATACCTGAATGTTAAATACACCCCAAAAATATGGCGGGACAATGCGCCCCTTCCCAAATTTTACCCTTATAAAGATACCGAAAATTTTCCAAAAATAAAAAATTCATTAAATTTTCATGACTCCTCTGTTTGACACCCCCAAAATACTGCGTACTTTTACATCCCCCCAAAATACTTATTTTTACACACCATAAAAATACCTGAAAATCTCTGATCCCCCAAAAGAAATTCAAGATCTAAGAATTTAAATAAAAAAAAAAGAAAAAGCAATAAAATCGAGCTAATGTATAGGATTTTTTTTGGGAAGGGGGGGGGGGGGTTCGAAACCCAGCGAAAGTTAACTAGCATATGATATATGCTCCAAATGTGTACAGTTCTTGTTTCATTCTATTTGAATCTTTTGATTTTTGCGGTTTGCATTACATGTTGTATACGGCCGTTGCATTGTGGCAAGAGTTATTAGCTCATTTTTTCAAGGATTTTTGCCACTTGGTCTGACCTCTACCGCGCTAAACTAAAGACGTATTCTTCGTGTATCGTGTCCTGAATATGTATTCGCGGCACCTACTAAAGGACTTCTTAACGACGAGGAGATCAAGGGATCCTTTCATGACCATTTAAGGCAGGGGTATGAAAATAAAAAGGATGGGTCAGTTATATGAAGTTTCATTGTTTTACAAGACAAAAATGATTGTGAAAATTTTCAACATTTGACACAATACTGTAATTACAAAACACTGAAGAAGAGTGTGACAAATAACTAAATACTGAAGTTACTGTGACTTCATTTTCTGCATATGCGCATTCCGAAAACTTATGTCCTTCAGTGCAGATCAATTCGAAACGTTCGTAAGACCATAAACTCAAAGATATTTGAAAACTTAAAGAGAACGAATAACCAATATGATCTAAAAGAAAAGCAAACATCAGCATTAGTTTTCAACAAAATTTATAAAAATTTAGGTATAGTAAGGTTCCAAATAGAATCGGCTTATATACTGACTACATAAAATAAAAATAATATATGCTTATGGGTAAAGTCATAAACAAATGACGCTACTTTCGATAACGCCATGGAAAGTTTTACATCAGTTTTTGCAACGTCACAGACCAACTAGCGGCATAAAATGGCGTTTCATTCCATGTGTACTATGAGGAATTATCCTATTGGAACCTTGTAAATGTCCTATTAGAATCGAAATAATTAACAATAGCCATATATTTATATTATTTTTACAACGGGCTGGCACTTTATGGTGATATTTTACCTTTCGCTGGTCGCTCGGTGTAAAATAGTCGCCATAAAGTGCCAGTGGCAAAAATAATATAAATATATGGCTACTGTTAATTGTTATGTTCCAGAAATTATTTCTTAACTTTAAAAGACATGTTTTACATTTCAGCTAATTTGCACAATGCAGAAATTAAAATAACAATAAAACTGGCACAGGATGTGAAGCAATTTTGCGTTTCATTCTCAATTTGGTCGGCCTTAATGTAAGGTTTGATAAAATAAACACCTGCGCCAAGTCGCATGATACGCCCGTCGTCACCCTTCAAAACTTTAAGTGATTTAAGTAAGGGGTTCTCAATTCAGAAGAACATATAACTACCTAATTAAGCTTGATATCTCTTTAAGAAATTAATCTGCAAAGTTTGAAAAGAGCTGATTAAAGGTCTTATCAGTTAGAGCGTGACATGTAAAGAAAAGTATGCAGATCATGAGGCCATCATACCCAATACGTCTACAAAGTTTGAAGTGAATTGGCCAAAGGGTTGCCAAATTAGAGCGTGACATGAAAAAAATTGCCATACAATTGACGAGTAAAGTCCAATAACTCTTGCAAGAAAAATCGAAATTTCACGAAAAAGTATATAGATCATGAGGTTATTATATTCAATACGTCTACAAAGTTTGAAGTGAACTGGCCGAAGGGTTGTCAAGTTAGAGCGCGACATGTAAACAATTGCGTTCGAATAAAGTCCCATAACTCTTGCATGAAAAATCGAAATCTCACAACAAAGTATACAGATCGTAGGGCCATCATACCCAATAACTCTACGAAGTTAGAAACGAATTGGCCTAAGATACCTCTACAAAGTTTGAAGTGAATTGGCCAAAGGGTTGCCAAGTTCTCCAGAGCGTGACATGTAAAAAAATGCCTCAAAATTAACGAGTAAAGTCCAATAACTCTTGCAAGAAAAATCGAAATTTCACGAAAAAGTATACAGATCATGAGGCCATTATACTTAATACCTCTACAAAGTTTGAAGCGAATTGGCCGAAGGGTTGTCAAGTTAGAGCGCGACATGTAAAAAATTGCCTTAAAATAGACGAGTAAAGTCCCATAACTCTTGCAAGAAACATCGAAATTTCACAAAAAAAAGTATACAGATTGTGAGGCCATCATACCGAATACATCTACAAAGTTTGTAGTGAATTGGCCAATTGGGAATAGAGAGATATAATAGAAGGTCGAAATATAAACAGTTGATCAGCAATGTTGGAAAGATTTTCATTTCTCTTGATGCACAGTTTGTTCCGCTTTAGTTGTAGGAAAGCACATGGCTGTATAATCCTTGTGAAGATAGAACTGAGGATATTTATATCTACTTTCAGTGGTGCAAAACAGACGGCAACGATTATTCCAAAACAAACAATTCATTTAACATTCAGTTTCAGGAAACAATTGCAGAACTCCTTAACTTCTGGTTGAAAAAAAAAATCAAATGAAATTCAATCATATTATGAAAGTCATTGTTTTGCGTTACAGTTAGTTTTTGGTTCCACTCTAAAGCCATTTACTCGATTCGATTCGAGAAAGCAAAATTTTTTCGCACTTAATGGAACAATCTTCAATCCAAGTCTGATAAGCATCATATAGAATAAAAAGATAACAGGAAACACCTTCAATGGCTGAAAAACATAGTCACATGCCACAATGTACCAAGGAACCGCACAATAAAAAACACAATGAAAGAAAAAAAAAAAAAAAAAAAAAAAAAACGATACATAGGAACTCGGTGCAGCCAGATTTGGTACCAGCACTAACAAAAGCCAGTGGTAGGGTTAAACCAGTTTATGGGTACCCAAACCTTCCCTTTATCTGTCCCGTTTCCTTAAAGCGTAATAAACATACGAATTTAAATCAGACCCAAATAAATTATAATTTACATATCTATTGCGAAAGAAATGTCCGCAATCTACATTTACCTTCCAGGGAAATAACCTTACAATGAATGACCTCGTATGAATGGAATTTAATATTTTGAAGACATGCGAAAAAAATTGGGACTTCTAATGACAGACTCAGGATACTGATAATGATGAATGAAAGGATATGGAGAAAATGCACATGAGACAAAGTCTCTATAAATACATAGTAAAAACAAGCAAAGGAACAACGATTTTATTGTTGTTCTTCATCTTGAAGTAACCATGGGGCCTTCAACAATGAGATTTGCTCATACCTCATAGTAAGTTCAAGACGGCACCTAGCATCGGTTTAAGCGGAATTCTTTGCTAAATGTCGAACAAAGCTACAGTAATCTCTTTAATTTGCTGTATTCTTATGCCTCTAATTTCGGCTTCCCAATAGTATATTTGACTGTCTAGTGCTTTGTTATTTGTATGCACCCAAACCAAGAGACAGTTACATTTGACAAGAAAACTCTAAAAACCAACAGACTGATGAAAATCAAAAANCGTAATAAACATATAGAATCCACAATCGCATCGAGTGAGAAACGACATTTCTACACTAGAGATAGTTAAATTTTCAAATTTTTAAACGCAAGGCTTGCCGAGCGTTTAAAATATTTGAAAATTTGACTATCGAGAGTGTAGAAATTTCGTTTCTCTCGAGATACGGTTGTGGAGTTTATTTCTCTAATGGTTTCAATGAGTTTTTGGACAAAAAAAAGACCCCCCTTTTCTGATGATCCGAAGAAAATGTGTTCTTTGAGCGTGACGTCATCAGGCATGGTCGCCTTTTTTCATGACGTCACAATGGTAAAGTCGGAAACGGCAAGCATTTTGACGTCATAACTGAATTTCAACCAATCACTTGCCGAGAACAACATTCTCTCTAGAGAGGAGAAACGTATTTCTCCCACTGTTCAGGAAATGTGAAAACAGGACAGAAATAAGAGAAATACGAATATAAATCAGACCCAAATAAATTATAATTTACATATCTATTGCGAAAGAAATGTCCGCAATCTACATTTACCTTCCAGGGAAAATACCTTACAATGAATGACCTTGTATGAATGGAATCTAATATTTTGAAGACATGCGAAAAAAATTGGACTTCTAATGACAGACTCAGGATATTGATAATGATGAATGAAAGGATATGGAGAAAATGCAAATGAGACAAAGTCTCTATAAATACATGGTAAAAACAAGCAAAGGAACAACGATTTTATTGTTGTTCTTCATCTTGAAGTAACCATGGGGCCTTCAACAATGAGCTTTGCTCATACCTCATAGTAAGTTCAAGACGGCCCCTAGCATAGGTTTAAGCGGAATTCTTTGCTAAATGTTGAACAAAGAGCTTCAGTTTGAATCTACATTTTGCAGATTATTGTGTTGTTCTTTTGATATAGGTAGCGATTATGCCAACAATTTACCAAGGATATGTTAACATCTTGTTTTTTTTTTCACTCCATTGTTTTAGAATAGTGTTGTTATTATTTGATAGACGTGTCTGTGTTTTATTGATCAAAACAGATTACACCCCTATTCTCTTAGGTTGTGATTCACTGGTAGTTCCTTCTTGGTGTTTTTGTTCTGATTTCTTGGTTCTGATGCCGTAATCTCTTTATTGCTGTATTCTTATGCCTCAAATTTCGGCTTCCCAATAGTATATTTGACTGTCTAGTGCTTTGTTATTTGTATGCACCCAAACCAAGAGACAGTTACATTTGACAAGAAAACTCTAAAAACCAACAGACTGATGAAAATCAAATAATAATAATAATAAAATCAAATCTTTATCTAAAGAGGGCAACCAAGTCTAATTTTCATTGGGGCCCTCTAAATACTCAACATATTTACAACAATTAATATATAACAATATTATATGTGTTATATAACAAATCTATGCTAACACATAAACCACAATGAAATATTTCGAGGGGTTTATATTTCTGCCCCTTAAAAATGCTTCTTTGTCTATATAACAATGTTTATCTATAGGCTTTTTCAAAAAAAATCATTTGGTCTGCATTTCAGATACAATGAAACAGGTCCGGTTATCAACCTGATGCCACAAGAATTGTTTATCCTGAATACAGTTTCATAACACTTTTCAAATTTATATTACTAAGTCATTGTTTACTGTGACACTGCACTAATTTTGTTAGAATTAATGTATTCAGGTTTTAAGTCGTGAATTGTACGCCAACCATACGAGTGATAACTGGAAGCAAAAAATGTTTGTATCTCCATTTGATGGGAGAATTCGTATCGAGGAAAAGATAACAACACTTTATGAAGAGGGCTATAAAGATGTTAATGGGTTACCGAACTTTATAATCTCCACCGACATGAAAAGCAGAAAAATTACGAACACAAGATGCAAGTTCTATGTGGTACAGATCTAGAAGATGACATTATGGATGACATAATGTACGACAGGATTTTTAAAAGATAAAAAAACAACAAAAAATATGCATTTTGTTTGATGCTTTATTTATGCTACAATACTATGAGTCATCGTCTCTTCAGTGGAGAGTTTTCAGTCTGTCCTGAAAAGATAAAATCAATTAAGTAACTAGATTTGAAATTGCAAGCAATAGCTGATGTCGCCCCTGGCAGCCAATTCGATGATTCCATCTTGTTCGCAGCGTAAAATTCTACCTAGAAATCAATTTTCGTTGAAATCCGACAAAGTTGAAATTTTGACGTAAAATGGCGGCCATTTTGAAAATTTTTTCGTAGCCTGCACTTCTCGTAACGGTGATCTAACTTCCTGCCAAGTTTCATTTGCCTACCTCAAACCGTCTTCCCAAAATAGTCCGGACAAAAATGTGTGGAAGAACAATAATAATAATAATAATAATAATAATAATAACAAAGAATAACAAGAAGAAACAATACAATAACAATATGTCGCCCCGACTACGTCTGGGGCGACATAATTACTCACAAATAGCACACACTGAATAGAATGTGTGAGTTCGGCCTTATGTCTCTCATTCTCTGATACAGAGAACAATAAGAATGTTTCATCCTAAAACATTATGTTATCAAATTTCAATTTTTAAATACAATAAATATTCTTAATTTTGCTATTCTCGGGTTTTATATATGTACCCAGAACTTTAAAAATAAAAGAAAAGAATCCGATAAGAATGAAAAAAGTGGTTCATGAATTCTATTGATATGAAGAAGTGAAAATGTGTTCGGTTACAAGCTTAAGAATGCAGCAGCAGTTAAAAGTGAATGAATATTTATTATCTTGGAAGAAATGGAATACCCTCTAAATCTTTTGATCTGACGTTTCGGAAAAATCTGTTTTTAGCAGCTAACATTATATGATTCTTTTCAGTATTGGTAATTGTGGCGTTGTAACCAAAGTAGCGGTATTATCCCAACATTCTTTGTTTTGTAAAATGACTGTTTTCACTTTTGACATTTAAGGTAGTAGACCTAGGTTAAGGGAGATAACCCTTTAAATCAGTTAGACGTTTGAAACAGGCAGTTTTAATTGATGCTTTGTAAGCATTTATATGAGTAAGAATTAAAATCATCTACATTACTTAGAAGCTTAGAAAATAATTCTAAATTTGGTTAAAACATACGTTAATGTGATTTTAAAGAGTTATGTCCCTTAACCTAGGTCTACTACCTTAAAAGAATAATGATTTTGATTTTAGATATTGGAAACAATATATTCGAAACTGCTTCTATGGTGGCGTAACCATGATTGCGTCTTTATCAAATTTAGGGGGCTTATTCGAATTGCGTTCTCTCTTTGCTGAACGACTGTTTATATTCTATACATTTCAATGTATTTTGAAAAAGACTCTAGAAGATTGTTGATTGTGGAATTTTCACTTTATATCACCAACCTTCGGCAATAACGTGGTTTTACAAATTTTACATTATTAAGAAGGACTGAAGTTGATGTTTGAATTCTTATGGAATGTGGGGGCATATTCTTACATTAACACTGGGTCGAAGCCTCTGCTGGTGGACTGTTAGTCCCCGAGGGTATTCACCAGCCTAGTAATCAGTACTTCGGTACTGTCCCGAAAGCCAATTCTATTTGGAGCCTTGCAATATCTATTTTTTTGTAAATTTTGTTGAAAACTGAGGAGTATCTCTCTCACACAAAGCTCTGCTCTTGGCAGTTTTGGCTTTACATTTTGATCATATTTGGTTATTTGTTCGCTATTAGTGTTTAAACATCTTTGAGTTAATGGACTTCCGAACATTTAGATTTTACGAAGTGCCTATTTTTCCGGCTAGCCGGAAGAATAGACAAAAAGTCTATTTTTCCGGCAGCTGACAGTGAGAAAAATTTTTGATAAATTTTTAACATTTGAATTATCAACATATAACATAAGTCGTCTATTTACAATTTCTGTGAAATAAAAGTTAGTTTAATGTATTGTAAAGGTGTTTTGTTGTTGATAAATGCGAAATTAAATTTGTTGTAGTATGTATCATTTATGGCCGGAAAATAGACAAATTTTACTATTTGTACGGCTGTTTGGAAAAATAGACAAAAATGTCGATTTTCCGGCCATCGAAATTCAGATTAAAATCAATAGTTATAAGATTGCAAAAATTTTCATTGTCAAAGGAAAAAAGAGTAAATTAATAAGATTTATGATTCTTTTAAAGAAAAAATGTATTTGTTTCTGCTTAAATCTAATAATTTATGCATTTTATTTTGGCCGGAAAAATAGACTTTTTTACCTATTTTTCCGGCTACCCGGAAGAATAGCCACGGCCTAGATTTTATCTCCACTGAAGAAACATAAGTTGTCGAAATGCGCATATGCAGAAATTTAATTCACAGTTACTTCGATATTTAATTATTAAACAGCTTGATAAAAACACCAATGACACAAGCATCTGAATTACTGACTGTAAATCTAGTTTCTGCAGATGGACATTTCAACAACGTGTATAAATGTACCTCTTCAGTGCAGACCACTCAATACATTGATAACTGACAATCAAAAAACGAATAAAGGAAAAAATAACGAAAAGAATCCGAAGACAAGCCAAAACAGCTCAGGGTGGACTTTGCATGCAAATTACAGAAAATCATATGGTAAATTAATCTTAATCTTAAAATTATAACATTGACCTGAGCATAATATTGTCTACGACAATTTATCACCAAACGTTGTATATTGTATTGCTTCCATACAATGGGTCCCAAGATATAGAAGTTTTTATATTTTACCTTAGTAATTCTAAATTCCTTTGCTTCCTCCGTCGGCCCCGTACCCTGCATAACCGGATGACTCTATACCATATTCTGGTCCTGATCCATACCCTGGAGTTCCGGAACCTGATCCGTACCCTGGAGTTCCGTACCCTGATCCATATCCTGGTCCATAGCCGCCAGGTCTGCCATACCCATATCCATATCCACCACTAGTTTTCCACCATGGAAGGTATTTACAACAAGTATCCATCCAATAATAAAAGAAAGGAATTGCGCATGTGTTGCGCACTCTCAGTTCACCATACCGACACCATCTTCTGCATGTACACCACCAACGACCTTCATCATGGACAAATATGAATGAGATATTTGAAATACAAAATAATGATAAGACATCAAATTCCTTGACGATATATTTGGAGTTATTGTTTCCTGAAATGGATTTGCATTAAGTCCGTTTTCCTTTGTGATATACGAGACAAAAAAGTTCAGTTAAAATCTTAGTATTATTCAAAATTGAGAAATTGTAAAGCAAAGTCAAATCAATCCATAAAATCTGAAAATATTTGGAGATTTTTTTTGCTATACTGTATACACAATCAGTGTTTCTGTAGTTTTTTTAAGGATTTATTCATAAAATGCATTTTCTTACAAGAGTTAAAGATTAGACCTGCTTTGCATTTGTGAGACACAGAGCATGATTCCTGTGAGATAATTGGTCAACATTTTCATTATATTTTTTAACTTTGTAATGATCTAAGCTATTTTTTCTTGTAAATATATGATAACTGTCTGATTTTTAAAATTAATAATGAAAAATATTGATAAAATCAATGAATAATATATAAATTCACGTTCCCATATTCTATTGGTGCTAAATTAATGGTAGTTGCAGAATTTAAAGTAACATATACATATGTGTTGTCTCTCTAGATAAACGACAATGAAAAAACTTATCGCCTCTGCTTGTAGACAGTATGATGGGGGCCTCAAGGGGGGGTCCCTTTCCCGAAATCCCGGCAATTTTTTATCCATTTTCCCGTTTCCCGGGCGAGAAAATATTTTACAACGACTCTTCAGGAACCGGCTTTTCCCGGTTTCACGGGCTCAATTTTCAACGATTCCCGCTTCACGCTCGACATCCTTTCCCGTTTTCATGTGCACTTTTTTTGACAAGATCCCGTTTCCCGCTTACTTAAAAAGGCCAATCCCGCTTCCCGCATATACCCCATCGAGACCCACTATGATTATATTAAACGGAATTCTCTTTGAAGCTTACAATTTAAAAAAGCACAATATTCAAGTTAATCATGAATAAGTTATTCTTGAATAAATATGGTAAAATCTATAGTACATGAATTTTAAACTGACGTAAGATTTCAGTGACAAAAAAGAACATCCTGACACTGGATTTAAATAAAACAATCTTAAAAACTATTTGCATGAAGTCTTACCGTAACCGTATCCTCCGAACCCATAACCTCTGTACCCATAACCTCTCCCACCTTCTATACCATATCCGGCGGAACCGGACGTACTGATATCTGCATGACCAGCTACTGTGTACAGTAGTACAGCGCCAAGGAAAAATAGCAGAAATCCTCGAACTCCCATTTTGTGGTGTTTCAAACGACAGCGAAATCAGAAAGGAACAACTGGTATATATACCCAAATCCAAATTATTTTGTGACCATGAATTTTTGTGAAGTCAGAGAAACATCTTTTGATGTTTTAAAGAAACATGGAAAACAGCCATGTGTGTGGTATAAAATCTAAATTTACATTTAAACCAGTCATCAATAAAACAAAATACTATTGTGTTTCATCAAATCTTAAGAAATTAAAATTTGGTATCATTAATATAATTTATCATTACTTGATATAAAACGTACATGTAATTCTTGTTAAATGTTTAGATCAAACTAAATAAGTGCGATACAGTTACTTTACTGCTGTTACTATTGTTTTTTTTTATTTATCACATCGGCTAGCGGGAAGGTTTGGGCCCATTAAAACTAGTTTAACCCCAAGTCAGGAAATTTATTAAGCCTTTGTGTGTCTTGTCTGTTTTTTGCTTAGTTTACTTTATGTCTATAGGAGTCTAGGATGATGTTTATTTCGCTGAACTTGATTACTCTTTATTCAGGGGCCGACTCCGACCTGTCGTTAGGTGTGGGGTTTCCTCACCGTTCATTAAAGATCTTATGGTGGCTTTGAGTTGTTATTACTCCCCTTTAGGTCGTTGTCTCTTTGACACATTCCCCGTTTCCCTTCTTTTTTTTCTACTTATATTACATAGCATAAATGACAATAAGCACACTTTAACCTGAAAATAGCTATTGTTAAAATTCTTCTATATTCATCAGACAGTAATGATATCGAATTAAAAAATTCTTATTTCTTGATTCATCCACCCCTTTCTCAGGAGTTGTTTGTTGTTTTTATGAATTCTCGAGGTATAAATATTTATGACAAAATGGTGGTTCCAACTACCACAACCCTTGAATCTGCAAATGACTCAAAACACCAATTTTTCAACAGAATTTCTTCACGGGTGAATAACCTTGTGAAGGGTACCATGTGTGGATCAGATCATGCTTACCCTTCCGGAGCACCTGATAATACCTCAGTTTATAGGGGTTCACACTGCTAGAGCTTTAGTTTTGTGGCGTTCTTGTTAATTTTGTTTATTTGTTTTGTCTTTGTCATGCTGTCTCAATTCGTGTTGGATATTAATTGTCGTGATTTTTTTATTTTAGAATTCCCTCCTTTCATCATGTTTGCTTCGATATTCGATTCAGCTATGACCAATGGACTTATGTTTTTGCTTGTGTAATTCCCTTTTTACTACAAGTCTCTACTTTGTACTGACAGATGTGACTGAGATTATTTCTTTTCTTATTGTCCTAATGGCCAGTGTACAGAAGGCTGCAATCACAGTTTCTAACAGTTTCTAAGAACAAAGCTACATGCAAGTCAAAATTTTGCGCGTTGATATGAAAAAGATTTTCTTTTAATTCTAGATTAGCTCCAAAGTACGCTGTATATAAAAAAAACTCTTGACATCTATAACATACAGAATGATGGTAGTTTTGAAAGTCTAGACAGAAAATTTCACTTTATCGCGGCAGGTCCGATAAGACGAACTGTGATATAAGGGGTATTTTCTGTCGTTAAAACTACCATAAATGATTTTATCGGCAACGTCATAAAAGTCATGACGTCATATTCGTGACGTCATTGCCTGATATTTTCTTGTATCAGGTCAGTACGGAGATACTGACAATATCAGCCAGTAAGATCAAAGAGACAAATTTACATATTACCTATAATTTTTATTCTCTGCTTGTATCATGCACAAAACTAACTATACTTTTTTCAGATTGTTTTGAGAAACTGAAAAAGTACTTTATCAATGCTAATGATTATACATTAAATTAAAAAAGACCATTCAAGCCCAAATTTAGATCACAGGAAGAAAGTAGTATTGATCTGCTCTTATTGTGTTAGAAATCTTCATTATTTTGAATTTTATGCTTTTGTAAACATAATCGTGCATGTGCTTTTAGTTCTTTTAAATTTGGAACTATCTTTCATTATCTGAAAAATTGCACATAATCACAATCATATATTTCTCAATATAATCGTACATCTGATCTTAAGAACTTTTCTCTGCATCAAAAATTAAATTGAGACTAATTCAAATCAGTTTATCCCCAATGACAAAATCAAGTGTTATTATAAGAGCTTCATAAACTTCATAAGAAAATCCAATTGGAGTTCCTGACAATTTTTAGTTTTATATATAAGGGGGTTCCATCGGTACAATATAGGAATCACACAGAAACCCTGTATTGTCTATATGTTATCATTTTGTTTGTAGTCAATTAAAATTTGTTCGTTTGTTCCTCATGCATATTAATTATCCATTTTGACTTAGTTCTTTAACAAATTAGAGGTTACTTTTATCTGAATATTCCTCATGCACATACGCTGCATTGTGTTGCCTTTTCAAAAAAAAA
>MJUU01021493.1:36760-57323 GCA_002080025.1 Modiolus philippinarum
AAATGTACAAAACAAGTAACTCAATTTTTATTATCAACTGCTTACCTGCAAACGTTGTTGTTTATATCCCTTTAAAAGACATCAGCAAAAGAGTAACGATTGAAAATAATGAGGAAAGGGAAATTCTGAAATCTAAATAAAAAAAAAAACAAAAAAACAAAAACAAAAAAAAAAAAAACATAAAAAAAAATTATACCCAACACGATTTGACACAGCATAAAAAAGACAAAACGAGTGAGAAACAAAGTGAACAAGTAAGCCACAAAACTAAATTACTAGCAGTGTGAACCCCTACAAAATGATATTCCGAAAGGGTAAGCATGAACTGCTCAGTTAAAACAAAGTAAAAATTTAACAGAACAGAGGACAAAAATGGTAGAAAAGCAGCTAACAACTGATTCATCTCACCAAAATCATCGAACAACCAGCTGAACCACATTAACAGAAAAAAGTGTCCCCCATCAAACCTTGGTGCCATTATTTTTTTGCGGAAAACTGTAAAGAAATATTTTTTTAGAAATTCTTTTACTTTCTTCAACTTACAGTAACTGCGAGCATTTGTCTAGACAGTTCCCGTGTGTATTGTCTTCATGTTTTATGTACTTCATTGTAAGGGTACTCGTCTTGATAAGTTGGACTTTTTTCTAGTTTGATTTTTACTGTGAGTCTTTTTGTGTATTGATTCTTTAGCCATTCACCACACATAGGGGGAGGGTTTGGATCCAAGAAAACGAGTTTAAACCCACCGCAATTTTTGCGCCTGGTCCAAGTCAGGAATATGTTGGTCATTGGCTTGTCCTTGTCTTCTTATAAAATTTTAGTTTCTTGATATTTGGGTTATTGGATGTGGTTTGTTTCATTGATTTATATTCACTTTTTACCTTTTTGGGGCCATTTAGGGGTTGCTATATGGTGTGAGGTTCCTCACTGTGTTGAAGACGGTACGGTGACCCCTAGATGCTTTGTTTTGGGTCGTTTTAACCTGGATATGGGATGTTGTCTCCTTGACATTTACCCCATTTCTTTGCCTTTTCATACCTACTCAAAATCCTTCTGATAATTTAAGACTAAAAGTTTACTTCTAAATTATCAGAAGCCATTTCTAGAAAAAAAATATTCTAACCACTTAGGTTTCTTGTTAAATTTCATTTTAGTGATTATCAAAACGTTGCTGGATAAAAGAAAAAACTTCAGACAAATACTCTAATTAACCTTTCTAATGAATTTATATGATTTTTGTTTATCAACGCATTCAACATATTGGGTAAAATTCATGCCCCATAACTAAAACTTTACATTTTTTAAGTATGTCAAAAACTGCTTCATACGATAACAAATGAAAAATTCCATTTTTTAAGTAAAAATAGTATTGGTCTTTGTAGAAATCTCTTATAAGTCAAAATCGATTATACCATATATGTAAACAGTAAAAGGCGAGATATTTTACATCTTTTTTGTCATTATTTTTTAACATCACTGTATATTGCTATCTATAGCTGTGGGCTATTTGAATGCTTTTTTTTTAAATGAAGATAATAAAATAAGATTATAAGAAATTTTTCAACGAGAGATATATAAATTCTACAATTGTATCGACGGCGGATCTTTTCTGCAATCAAGATACCTAATTTTCAAATAAAAAAAACCCTAGGCTGGCCGAGGGTTTTGTATGTTTAAAGTTAAATATTTAATTGTCGTATCTCGTGAAGTTTATAATTTGACAATGCTTAACCAAAACATGACCCTACTTTTCGCTGACCCGGGAATACTTGTGTTCTTTGGCGTTTAATCATTAGGAATGGTCGAAAATGTTAACATACGAACCGATTTCCAATCATAACCACAGATCATACAAACATATAGATATGAAAAACTACAAGTAATATACATAATATACCCCAAACCCTTTTGAAAAAAGATTACATAACAGTAATTCACGCTATAAAGACTCATGTGCAAGGCAAAGTGCGTTTCTTGGTTGGAACATATTGATTTCACAGGGAAGTATATTTCGTTTCATTAAAACCAACATAGGTATGTGTATGGAATATCCAGGAGTTTAATTCCGAAAACGGCATAAAGACTGCCGTGAAAAAAAAAAAAAAAAAAAAAAAAAAAAAAAACTGAATTAGAAAAAATGATTAGACAAAAAAAATCATTCGTGTACAAGTGAGAAAAAAAACCGAGGTTACTGTAAATTTAGGTTCTGCATATGCGCATTTCGACAACTTATGTCTCATCAGCTGAATTATGTGTAATATCTGATAGAAAACAAATTATCAATAGGGTCTAAATAAGAAGGCCAAAATCAGCTAAGGGCAGAGCTATGCAAGAGGGAGATACTCCTTAGATTTTAACAAAATTTTCTTTTTAATTTAGAAATTGCAAATTTTCAAATAAAATCGGTTATCGGGTCAGCACCGAAGTACTGGCTACTGGGTTGGTGAAGACCCTCGGGGACTTACAGTCCACCAGCAGAGGCATCGACCAAGTGGTAACAAATAAGAGGTTTCTGTGAATTTAGGTCCTGTTTGGTAAGAAAGTTATAATATTATGGGTAATAAAGGAATTCCCACAACTGTTTTTACGCCAACTTCGTCCCCTACGCCACCTCAAATCCGCCAGTTATTTCTATTCATTGTTTTTCCAGAAGAAGATCGCACACCATACACATCAGATCATCTTAGTGCTCTTGTCCTTATTATCACCTGAACTATGATGCATACAAATGTTCCGTTTAAAATGTTAGTTACCGCACATTTGATTGACAGTTTAGTTACAATTTTTAATTGAGACTTTATACATATTGATCCATCAGATTTGTACAATGTTTGTTGTCCAATGATTTTTTTTTCGTGTGGGTTTTTTCCAGCAACATGCACCAAATCATTAAACTACTTATGATATAGATAGCAATGAATGATCGAGTTATCTCAGTTAGATAAATCTCGTGTTGTCAACAGTGAAAATAAAGGATTTCTAGTTACCAAAGGAAGTGACGTCACAATATTTCGTCAATGTCGTTATCAAGTAGACAACTGGCACATTGAATCGAAACAAATAATCGTATCTTTACTCTGGGTTTTGAGTACAAAATCTAAATAATAAGCATAACGAATCGACCGTCATGAATATAAATAAAAATGTCAGTTGTGTCGATCAACGCATTGGATTAAACCCGTTGCGGAACAAAGTTAAAGTTCCGCAACTCGTTTAATCCGTCTGCCTTGTTCGGCACTCGTGACATTTTTATTGATATTCACGACGGGCAATTAGTTATACTGTAATCATTTGTCGCTTGTTTAAAGCTGATATCTAAATCACAAATAACAAATAATAAAACATGGAACATGGAAATAGAAATGGCATCTGCATGACGAAAAACAATTCTGCTATTCTACCACTCATTCAAAACTAAGAATAATTGAAATAATTAAATTTACAGTAACATCGGTATTATCTTAATAAATTGAAACAGAGTACGCAAAAAAAAGACCATGTAAACTATGTTTATTTTTCTACCTTAAGACATGATGCGTAATCATTTTTTTCAAGTTGAGTGGATGGTTCGCCAAGGATGCCAATAGTTCTCGACTTATTTCCCAATATTGTCCATTGTTACAAAATAATATTATACTGGATTGAAATTTATAATAACTCCAGTTGCACAGAAGGTATGTGTTGTGTTTAAATTTTGGAAAGACTTGGTCTGCATCCATTAATTTTGACTGCACTGATTATTCTGTTCTAAAGTCTGACTATGTATGGTTTAACTCAAATTTGAATTAAATGACTATAATGACTTTATTAAAGAAAAAGTTTTTTCGAAGAAATTTAAAAAAGGGTTCAGAATTTTCCATGACAATAATAAGATACTACAAAATAATCATAATTTTATTCAGAATTCAATGTTAATCAATACTTATCATGGTATCATGACAGGTATTGATAAACAGTATTAAAATTGGAGGTCTAAGTGAATTCGACAACAATAGATAATATGTTGCATCTAAGTTGTTAAGATATAAACATTATGAAACTTTGTTGTGAAAGGCAGAGAGAAATTGAAGAAAAAAAATTGGTATGGAATTTATAGTGCTAATTTGTTAAATAAAATCTACAGTGCAACAAATGCTATTAAACGTATTACCTTTCAACTCAAAAATATATTTATATTCTCTCAAAGAGTAAACGTCCAAAAAACGTGGGCATTGGAGGCAGTAATTTATTCATTTTTTGTAGAGAAGAAATTTACTCCTTAATTAATATTATTACCGGACTGACTAACACCGACTGTGACAAAACCGGACTTTTCACATTGGCAGTGTGACGGCTGCCACGCGTGGAGCAGATCGTGCTTACCCTTCCGGAGCACCTGATGATACCTCAGTTTTTGTAGGGGTTCACACTGCTAGTGCTCTATGTAGCGTTCATGTTCTTTTTTGTTTTATTTGTTTTGTCTTTTCATACTGTTGTAATTCATGTTATATATGAATTGATGTGATTTTGGATTTATGATTTAGAATTCCCCCTTTCCCCATTCTTGCTTCGGTATTCGTTGTCCGATGTATGAAAATTCATTAATTGAAATGGAAAGATAAACATCCAGTCGAATTATGATCCAAAGTTTGATTATATTTTTTGTAATGTTATTATTTAAGAAATAAAACATGGCTGCCATACTATATTGTCATTATAACATGGGCTTGAGTTGTTTTTGCAAATATTTTATCCCGAGCGTTAGCGAGGGGTAAAATATGCAAAAACAACGAAAGCCCATGTTATAATGACAATATAGTATTTGGCGGCTATGATTTATTTCGATTCTGATATGGAAATTTCACCCATTTTATACCCGAAGCGAGCAGCGACTATCTAATGGTTCCGTAACATTTTGATTTTGCTAAACAAATACACGGACAAAAAACTTTCCACAAATACAACAAAAACTTTGTTTTGTTTGATGAAATTGCTATTTTAACTGTAGAAAATGCCTCAAGTCCTCTTAATCTCCATTCAAACTTTCCAACCAACGCTGCTTACGAACCGGACATTACGATGTTATTTGTGACGACACGAGTAGGAAAATTAAAGTTTGTCCCGAACATTGCCTTTTCAAGTAAAAAAATTCCATAATGAATTTCGGAAACAAATTTAATTAAAAAGTTGTTAGTGGATGGTAGATGATTTTGACAGTAAAAATGAAAAATAGATTCAAAATATGCAACAGAAACTATTCATCTTTTGCGCATGTGCTAAGAGTGTTATATTGGTATTATAACATGACTCTATTTACAAAGCTAATACAGGAAGCCATATTAGAATATCGCATACAATGAGGCATATTTATTCTATATCTTATTTCATAATACAGTACATGTATGTTCAAATAATTGTCTTTTGTTTGTGAATGTATGTAATTCTGTTATGATATCTAATTGAAAGAAAACTTATCAAAAAAGCAAGTTTGTAATTTGTCAACACATGAAAAACTGTTGTTTCTTTATCACAACATTCATTTTTACTTATTTTCATTATGAGAGGATGATATAATTGTTAAATTGCTACCATTTGTTTCTTTTTTACAACACCTTTACTAAGGATATACAATTCAAATTCTTTAAGTGGTTTGTTTATCTCAGCAGCAATTCATGCAATTCCGGTCTTAATTTAAAATAAGTTCTTTACGACATCTGTTTTGCAGTGAACATTTTTTAACCATAGATAAATGAAGTTGCATTAAAAACAGTAAATTTCGTTATGCTGTACACGTGTTTCAAGGAGTCACCTCTCATCGGCAGCATTAAAATCAAATATGGAAAGTCATAATCCAAAAGTTGTAACAAAACAAGTACTCATTACCAAATAAATCGAAATAGGAAGCCAAGGGTTAGAATTTTGATAAAAACAGTTAATTTCTATAACATGCAAATTAAAATTTTCATGCCAGACAAGTCTGACTATTGGGTTGGTGAATACCCTCGGGGACCTCTGGTCCACCAGCAGTGGCATTGGCCCAATGGTTCANTGTACACATTATAATGTATATATTTGTGTTCCGTTTGAAATATTAAGTATGAACAAGTTATTTTTTCAAAACGTTTAACAGGTGATTACATATTTTAATTAAATCTGCAGTACAAACTGATCCATTCTACATGTATGACTTCTTTTACTTTTATATCTTGCAGTAAATGAATGTTTTATATTACAAAACGGTCATTTGTCAATAATGAGATGCAGATTTTTTTTGAAAATAAATGTCTAAGTCATGCCTAATAAACAAGGTGTTCGAACAAGCAAGAAACAAGGGAATGCCGTCTACATGGAGCTGAAAAAAAACTCTGCTATGTAAGAGACCGACCATTTAACCTGAAGGTGGGGGGGGGGGGGGTTATGATTTTTTTTTCTGGACAGAAATTTTTTTTCGCGCTTCGCGCGAAACAAATTATTTATTTTTTGCACGCGTATCAACAAAATATTTTTTTCAAAATTAACATTATTTTTTTGGGCAGAAAGCCTCATTCAGAAAATTTTTTTTCATCATTTTGGCAGCCAAAATATTTTTTTCACATAAAATCAGATCCAAAATATTTTTTTAGAAAAAAACCATAGCCCCCACTTCAAGTTAAATGGTCGGTCCCTAAATACTATCTGTAATAAAACTTGATTTAAAAATGGCAGAACCCATTAAGTATCAAAAGATCGTGTTCACACTCTACAGTTAATCACAGTTACCAACATTTATTTCTGATATCAAGAAGATTAGTTAATTGTAAAGATAGACTATTATTCGAAACCCTTAATAATTTCAATCCTCCTAGACTTAAAAATTGACTATATCATTGTATATAGGGAAACAGATGCATGAGCTAGTGTCAAAATTTATCTTATTTAAAATTTAGTTTGTAAAACTAAATCTGTCGGTCGACACATGAACATCAAACTCTATTTAATTCTAATTCAGTTTTTAACAAATAAACACTGCCTAAAGAGAGCGAATCGTTGAGACCATTATCATGGTAGAAACAAAAGAAAGGATTCTTGATTAGTAATTATTAACGAATAACTTAGCTGCGATTCCCATGCAATCAGCAATCTCTGCTGAGGTATTAACCCAGTGGTAATAAAACGTGTGCTTTAGTGAAATAAAATATACACATGTCTCTATTTATTTAGGGCTCTGGGGTTAAGTTTAAAGATATTTAGCAATTGTGTTGTTTCTTCCTTTTTAATTTTTACTCTCATACTCTGCTTTGACAAAACTTGAAATTTCGAGAGAAAAAAAGAATTACTAGTAGTTGTTAGATCAGCTCTGTTTTATATCTTATACAAAGTGCTGCAGACATCAATTCATTTAATCAGAAACAAGAAAAAATGACAGTGTTTTCTTGAAAGCTCAACACTTTAAAAACATCAAAGAAAATGTATATTTAAAACGGATAAGACTATCTTTCAATGTCATTAATCATTTGTATCTGGAGAGAAAAAAAGATGATAAGTTGACATTTTTGTGCATTATCACTAAATGTGCGTCGTCGAATGCGCAGTGAGTCTGTGACCACTGTTCACTTATGTGGTGATGGGACCTTCTGTATCTACGTTGCTGTTTGTGGCAACAATTTTATGTTGCACAGACGGGTATGGTAAAAAACAAAAGGCCAAAGACAGCTACAAACCAGATGGTGGTTATGGAGATAAGCAAGCTTATAACAATTACCAAGACAAGACAAAGGGTTATGGCTATGACGGCAAGTCCTACCATACAAAACACGACAGTAGTGGACGTCTCGGTCCTCGAGATTTTAGTCTAGCAAAAGATTTGGTTATTTTAAAGACAGCCATGGATATGTTTGGATATGGCTCTGGATACGGATATGGAAGCCCCAAAAAGAAATACCAACATTATGAGGGAGGCTACAAGACTGACTATGGTTATCAAAATGAAAAGAAATACGGATATGATCAAAAGAATTATGAGGGTAATAGTCATGCTATAGGACCTTCTAATATATTTGGCGCTGCTGGTGGGTTCGCAGGATTTGGCTATGGAGGTGTAAGTGGTCACGTGTCTTCTGATTTTGGTAGCCGTTTTGGGCACTTTGGCTCAGGAACATATTCTCAAGGTATGGTTATCATTAAAATCGGTTTCAATAACGTTAAATAAAGACACAATTAAAAGTCAAATTTGTACAATAAATCACGCTGTCTTTTGATATAAAAGTTGTAATAACTTTTGCTTAAATGTCAAGATTTTGTTTTTTACAGCAACAACTAAAATATTGAAAAATAAAAGTCAAATTTTGAGGCTTGTTCAGGGTAATGTGATATGGGGTATTTACGATTTTTAACAATGGGATATACGTTATTTGAGACAAAATGACAGGATATGGGATATATTAACCATAGAATAGGAGAATTTCAATAATTATTGAGATATCTCAAATTTTCAAAGGGATATTTAGCCAAGACTTACCGGGATATAGGATATTGAGGCCCACCCTAAACAAGCCTCAATTGTTATGCCTTGTGAAAGGCATCTACTGCTGTATTGATCAGGACCAATGAAAATTTTGTCAATGTTGAAAATCAATACTCATTAAATGAAATAAAATTTTCGCTTATTTTTTGTTCAGGCGAAAAATATAAACCATATGAATACAAAACGTCAAAGAAGTATAAAGAAAAAACAGATGAATATAAGCAGCAAACGAGTTATGACGTCAATCAATATGGATATAAACAGCCACCTAAATATGAATACAAACCGAACGGATATAAACAGCCACCGAAGTATGACCACAAATCATACGAATATAAACAGCCACCGAATTATGACCACAAACCATACGGATATAAACAGCCACCGAAATATGACCACAAATCATACGAATATAAACAGCCACCAAAGTATGACCACAAACCGTATGGATATAAAGAGGCGACGAAGTATGACCACAAATCGACTGGATATAAACAGCCACCGAAGTATGACCACAAACCGTATGGATATAAACAGCCGCCGAAGTATGACCAAAAACCATACGAATATAAACAGCCACCGAAGTATGACCACAAACCGTATGGATATAAACAGCCGCCGAAGTATGACCACAAACCGTATGGATATAAACAGCCGACGAAGTATGACCACAAACCGTATGGATATAAACAGCCACCGAAGTATGGATATAAAGAGCCGACGAAGTATGACCAAAAACCATACGGATATAAACAGCCACCAAAGTATGACCAAAAACCGTACGAATATAAACAGCCGACGAAGTATGAATACAAACCATACGGATATGAACAGCCACCGAAGTATGAATATAAATCGTATGGATATAAACATCCACCGAAGTATGAATATAAATCGTACGGATATAAGCAGCCACAGAAATATGAATATAAACCTTACGGACAGCCACCGAAGTATGATTATAAACCATATGGACAGCCACCGAAGTATGAATATAAACCCTACGGACAGCCTCTGAAGTATAATTACCAACAATACGGATATAAACAGCCCCCACAATATGCAAACAAACAGTACGGATATAATGAACCAACAAAGTACCCAGACTATGGACATACACAACAGACAAAGTATGAATACAAAACACCAAAGAAAAAGTATTTGGGAAAAAGTTACTAACGAAATGTTTGAGAACCAGATTTGAGGATGGTAATTATATTTGGATAAGCTGAATCTGACAAACAAATAAGAGAAGCAAAGATTGTTATTTTAGAATCCTTAGTTGATAATCCTTGAAATGATTTCTATTTTATATCAATTCAATTCAATTCATATATATCACTCACAAATTGGTTAGGATTGTGTCAATATATTAGGAAGAGTAAGAGATGGATAAATAAATAAAATTTTACCAAACCAATCGGAGATATCTCAAACTTAAAAAAATATAACCAGGATTTGGGACAAACGGAATGACTTTGACTTTCAAATTATGAATTTTCCGTTTATATGGTCTGTAAGTCTCGTTAAATTTGTACCCGGATGTTGCATTTTATACGGAAATATATGACGTTTCGAACAATTATTCAAACGTCATAAGACTGAAACGCCATGTTTTGGCGGGAAACGTTTTCAAATTTAAATTTTATCGTGAAATCTCGGTGTCACATGACGAGAAATACTGGTCCTATATGTGGCCACATTCCCATTTCTTGCAAACAAAGTATACATATTCTAGAGCCTGATCTTAGTATAAGAATTTTATGGATAGAAGTTCAGATGCTAAATCAGAGCATAAAGATAACAAATATTCAGTTTTTAAGTTGTTGACATCATATTTGAATTCACGCTACTATGATGTAAAAAAATACATTCGGAACCCTGAGTATTTCTTGTCAAATTCACTTGGACCTTTCGTGCTTTGTTTGTTTTTATTCATCTTTTTAAGTTTTTTTTATACTCTGAACTGCTATATAACTTTAACTGCTAGCTTTAATTATACGAACAAACTACAGTAGTAAATTAACCATAAAGGAAGGTTTGGGCCCAATAAAACTAGACTAACCCCGCCCGCCGCAGCAGGCTTGCGCTTGTCCTAAGTCAGGAAATTAATTAAGCCTTCGTGTGCCTTTTCTGATTTCTACTTAGTTTACTTTATGTTTATAGGAGTTTTGGATAGTGTTTATATCGCTGAACTCGATTACTCTTTATCTAGTGGCCGACTCCGACCTGTCGTTGGGTGTGGGGTTTCCTCACCGTTCATTGAAGATCTTATAATGGCTTTGAGTTGTTATTACTCCCCTTTGCGTCGTTGTCTCCTTGACACATTCCCCGTTTCCCTTTTTTCTAGTTTAGTTTACAAGCGACGACAAGTGTTTTCTATATTATATTTTAGCTATAAATTTTTATACTATTTTGATTACAGGTTTCGTAGGAACTTTTGTTTGTACAAAACTACATGATTTTGATATATTCATTTTTTCATCGTTTTTGAAATTTTAACGTTTTATATTTTAATTCAGAAGTAAATTTGGAAGGCTAGATTGTCAATTCGTCAATCCTTAGTCTCAGCGCTTCTATATATAACTATAAAGTATATTGTGGATTTCCTATATTTGGGTTCTAGTGCTGCTGATCAGGAATTAATTTCCGAAATGGCCATACAACCCATTCAAATTAATTGCAGTTGGGGTTAACATGTGTTATTGTCTCATGTTCATTTACTCCATAACCTTTTGTAACATTTGTTTATTTTTCAGATAACAACATATGCATGGACATCAGTTGAAGAAAGACAGTATTTCACGAGAATTGTTAATTACATAATGATTAAATTGGTTTAACAGTTATTTTAATTCTATAGCATTTGTTCAGAACCGGTTGCCAAAAGGTCAATTGTCCCACCTCAAATCCTCCTTCCTCCCACCTTTGAACCCAGCCTCTGCTACCCCCTTTTCATATACATTAGATGCAACATCAACCCTTATTACTTCATACAACCTGCCTTCTTCCACCTTGCTTTCAACCTCCCGACACAAACTATCTTATTTCCCACGTACAACCTCCCTACCTCCATTCTATCACCAACTATCTACTATTCTCCCACTTCCCACTCCTTGTTTACCTCCTTTGTTACCTCCCTCTTTTCTTTTCCTACCTCCTGTTTTACCTGTCCACCCATAAATGTGACATTTAGCAATGTTCAGAGGCAGCTACAAAGACCACAAAGCAGACAGACAGACATGTCATCAGTGATCATACAGAATTACCGGCTAGTCGGAATTCCCCAAACCTAGCTCAAGACATAATCATACACTATAATTATTTTAGCTAAAAGTTATGCTCTACAAAGATTTTGTAATTTTCGGCTTCATAAATTGTACCCAAAAATTGCATTTTTCACAAAAATACATGACATTTCAAGTAGAATTTTGAATGCCAAATGCCTCAGACGTCACGTTTTGGGAGGATACTTAAAAAAAAAGCATAATGTTATCTGGTAAATACGACAATGGTTACTAAATTTAGACAAAACAACGGTAGTAGAATACCGAAGGAACAAATCACAAGATACATCCAGAGAAAAAGCAAAAGCAAGAACACCAGAGGGCGGATGAAAAAGACACCATACACACCACAAACACACACACACACACTGTAAACTAAAGCACTAACAGTGTGAACTCGTAAAAAAACAGAGTGACATATGGGGAAATAGAAAATTTGCAATTCAGATACAATAATCGGAAAATATTTATCATCCCCTCGCCAAATGGAGTTGGGAAGTGGATATAGCATCTCGCCCGTCCGTCCGTCCATGTGTCCGTCCGTCCGAGTGTCCGTCCGTTCGTCCCACCTCAGGTTCAAGTTTGCGTTAAGATTCGTATCTGAAAAACTAAATGTGGCACATCTATCATCTTTGGTCAGTGGATGTGTCTTGGAGAGTGATGCTGCTTCAGATGATAATTGGGTCACTCTGACCTACATTTATGCTTCAATGAATCCGGTTAAAGTTTGAGTTATGGTTGATATCTAAGGAACAACATGTGGCATATTAATCATCTTTGGTCAGTGGAGACGTCTTTGAGAGTGATGCTACTTCAGATGATAATTGGATCACTCTGATCTACATTTTATGCTTCAATGACTCTGGTTAAAGTTTGAATCAAAGGTCATGTCTGAGATACTATATAAGTCACACCAATTATCTTCGGTCAGTGGATGCATCTAGGAGAGTGAGGCAGCTTCAGATGATAATCGGGTTACTTTGACCTACATTTTTCACTTGACTGACTTAGGTTAAAGATTCCATTAATATTTATATCTGAGATACTACATGTTACACATCAATGAACTCAATGTTCAGTGGATGTACCTTAGACATTCATACATATTTAGATTATATTAGGATTATCATTTCTGGACAGCGGACGAGGGGATTAACTGTCGTTTGCGACTGCTCCAACATTTAGTTTTACTTTCTGCTTGTTTTTTTCCTTCATGTTACGTTGTCTGTTATTATCATGTTTTGAAGAAGAATATAAATTTTGTACAATTACAGCGACAACAACAATAACAACAACAACACCACCAACAAGAACAACAACAATAACAACAACAAATTGTTCAAGCTGTTGAAACAGCAAATCATTATGTAGCCTATACATCATTACCATATGAATCCTGCTTGTACTGTACTGAGTATTTCGAGGTCGGTTGTTTTAAAAAAAACAACGGCAGTAGAATACCGAAGGAACAAAGGAGTGAAATTTATAAAAAGTCCAAAGACACGGCCAAAACGAGAACAGCAGAAAACAATGACGTTAGACACAAAAAACAATGACGTTAGACAGATACAAAGCACAGAAACAGATATTACAACAATCAAAACTAAGGCACTCACAGTGCGAACTTCAGTGAAACTGAGAGTGACATCAGGTGCTCCGGAAGATGTCTTAAATGAGATAAAAAGGGATCACAGGAAAACATCCGCAATGGCCGAAAATTACAATAACATGCTACAATCTGACAAAGAATTATAAAAAAAGAAATAAGACGAAGTACAAGCAACGATAGGATCACGGGACAGTCGGACTTGGATCTGACACTAGCAAAAGCCAGCAGTAGGGTGAAACCGGTTTGTGAGTACCCAAAACTCCCCTTTCTCCATCCCGTTTCCCTATAGAATATAGTATAACAGCCATACGAATAAAACCAAATACAGGTAGACTTCTAACTCCGTGACCGCACTTGAAAGGAGAGAAAATGACAATACGTAATTTTGAAAGATGAGTCAAGCGGTGCATGCCGCTAATCTGCCGGCCAGCTTAAGGAGCCTAGTCTGCTGGTAAAACACTAGCACTACGGATGAAAAATTAGACTCAAAACTTCACGAAGGGCTTGGTAAAGATTCAGTAGACATCGGCAGTATCAGTGAAAGGCCAGTATATGCGTAAAATTTCACTTTTTGGTATTTTGTACCATTTCTGTAAAAGCGATGATTAGAAAATTTACAAATAATAAGTCGAAGTCGTATCAAAGGCTCAATATTTTACAAAAGGATATTGAGTAAATGAACATGAGACTATAACGCATATGTTAACTCCAACTGCAATAATTTTAATAAGCTGTATGACCATTTCGGAAATTTATTCCTCATCAGCAGCACTTGAACCCAAACATAGGAAATCCATAATTGCAAAATGTTTAAAATGCATAAAACCAAACAAAATCCGAATAATCAGTAATATCAAATATAGCCAAGGACAAAAACTACGATGGGTGTTAAACCTTAGAATTTAGAATTCGCAAAAAGTTATAATAGTTATAAAGAAAGTGTACACATGAGATATAATATCATGTACAAGTACACCATATCTAAGAAAAATAAAGAGCATACATCTCTAACACGGGGAATTGTTTTACTAATCCACACTGCATTAAAAGACAAGCATCATTTTCTACTCTCAGTCATTCTATTCTGTATATTTTCCTGCGTATTGCCTCCATCACTTCCAATACATGTACTTATTTCATTTTGTATAAATCTTACAGTTTTTTTGTCGTAAAGTCTTAAAACCTGATGAGGGTGCTCATTTGTTTTCGTTTTGACTTTTTTTAAAATCTAATGACAGTGTTTGTTAGCATCCTTGATAAATCAAGAAAAGAAGGGTCAAGATAATCTGTCTCAGAAAAGGTAATTACTATTACGGCTAATCTATCTATGAAGCATAATCGATTGTATTATTGAAGCTTTGAGAGAAAGATTCAGATGAAAAACTAAAAATAATACTGTTTTGTAATAATATTGCACAATATATGGATTGTTTTTTTTCTCGTGTACATTCATTTCATGCACTTTATTCTTTGTATTTAGCAAACATAATTTTTCTGATTTTTCATAAATTTTTTTTCTTACCATTTTTCTGACTTTTATAGTAAAAACGTCCAATACTTTTAAATTTAATTTTAACTGATTTTGTTTTAGGGTTAGTGCTATCTAATAAGCTATTGAGCAAATCTTTCATCACATTAGTTTAGCTTGTTGCATGGCGGGTTTCAAGCGTGGGGCAAATCATTTTAAGCCTTCCGGAGCACCTGTTGATTCATCCTAGAGCTTTGGATTTATGGTGTTCTTGTTAATTTATGTTTGTGTTTAATCCTTTTCAAGTTGTCTGCTTTTAGAGTAACATATGAATTGTCATGTTCCTGGAGTTTCCCTTTATTCTTTTCACTTTTTGCTTCGGTATTCGTTTGCTTAATAACTAAATACCGAAGTTACTGTAAATTTATTTTCTGCATATGCGCATTTCGACAACTTATGTCTCTTCAGTGCAGATAAAATCTAAACGTTTGCAAGACCATAAACTCAAAGATGTTTAAAAACTGATAGAGGACAAATGCCCATATGTGATCTAAATGTAAAGCCAAAATCAGCTAAGGACAGAGCTTTGCATGAGGGAGATACTCCTTAGTTTTAAACAAAATTTACAAAAATTGATATTCAAAGGTTCCAAATAGAATCGGCTTTCGGGTCAGCACCAAAGTACTGACTACTAGGCTGGTAAATACCCTCGGGAACTAACACTCCACCAGCATAGGCATCCAGTGGTAACAAATAACTAAATACCGAAGGTGATGTATATTAATTTTCTGCATATGCGCATTTCGACAACTTATGTCTCTTCAATATGTATCTATGTCTCATTTTATTTATATACAGTTAATCGTTTAAACTGTACTAGTATTCTACGATGTTAACATGTCGTATTACGCCACTGATACAAACATACAATAATATTTGTTTCCGGTATCGTTCCGTTCCACAGTCGCCAAGAAACCATTACATGTAAATGATAATAACATTAAACCTCTTACATTGTTGTAACTATTTACGTTTAAATTGGAGATGATTTTATTTACCATTCTTTTTGTTTTTGTGGGATTTACTTTTGGATTTCTATTTGAAACAAGTACCCCAAATTCTGGAGGGAGCGGCTTGGGGTTGTCCGAGAGACACTACTATGACCTTCTAGACATGATAATGGAGGAACGACGATCCCGACGTCAGCTAGAAAACTATTTGGCGGGACAATTGCAACAAGAGTTAATAGAAATGAAAAATGAAACTGCAACACTGACGGACAAATACCAAACTCTTTTGTTGAAACATTCACAGCTTGAAACAAAAATCGCTCAAATAGAAAACAATTCCGGATCAAAAAGTGAAATAGAAACCTTTTATTCTGAATTAAACAAATCAAAAGAAGAAAACGACCGGAAATTCCAAGAACTAAAGATATATGCTGAGAAATCGTTTGATATCATAAATATCACGCAAAATGGAATAATAAGAAACATGTCGACTTTACAACAGCAGTTCTCCAGTGATAAAGAAATGGGTATGTTTTACTCTTACAATATAAAAAAACCCTTTACTCTACTCTCCACAATAACCATTTTTACTTTACTCACCACAATAACCAATTAATTTATACTCACCATTTAAAGGTGTCATTCAGCTAAATTCAAGGTTTTATGGTCGACGCCATGAATTTTGTCTTTGTCTCATGTGCAATTACTCCATATCGGTTCATTGTTAAATTACTATCGATTTGACAAGCATCGGCTACGACAAAACCGGGCTTTTTTGGCAGCTGTCACAATAAGGACTATATTCACATGTATGCCTAACTAGTATCCTAACTAGTGGTGTAACACCTGATACTTGAAATGTTATGGCAGAAGAAGTCACGAGTAAAATATTGAAAAGGTGCTTTTCGGTCGGTTTCTGTCCTTTAATCTTTCTCTATTCACATGTGGTGCGGGAAGGAGCAGGCGTTTGTAAATTGTGCTCATATTTGCAAATTGGAAATAATAGGCATTTTAATAATTTAATAAATTTGTGTTTTTATTCTACCGTAGCTACATAAAAAGTAATCTTACTCTAATCACATTGTACACGGGATGTACTAGTATTTTAGATGTGTAGTATTGTAATGCTATTAAAGTCAAACATGTGTTATTTGCATGCATAAATAAAGCTACATCCTGTGTTACAATAGATCGTGATCCCAAGGTGTTGGCAACAGGTATCTCTGGAAACCCATATTGTCACAGCCTAGTGATCATGGAAAAGTATTTATTTCTCGTTTTCAAATGACATAACGGAAGGCTTGTTGTATTGTCATTTCAGAAATTTTATTCGGATCTATTACAACAGAGATAAATTGACCTATTTACATTTAAACCCGTTGAATTTTACATTATTATGAATTGGAATTTGTCATTGCGCCTTTTATATCAAAAATTGGTATGCCTTTATATCATTTTATAAAGAATTCTGCATCCATGTAAATACATCACAGATCTACAGAAATGTATGGATTTTTCCAAGCTTTATTTTATTATTATTTTGTCTATTCCAGTGGGAATGACAGCTTGTGGAGGTTCCGTGATTGACGGCCGTTTTAAATACATGAAATTTACAGACATCAAAACATCATATGGTTTCAACAACTTAACAACACTGACAACGTCAGGACAATTTACCTGTGAAAAGCCGGGACTTTATCTCATCATAACCAGCATCATGGCATTTAGTTCTAATGGAAGATACAACATGTTTAAATACGACCGTCAGTCGGGATCTATAAAAGTAACCCATTTAGGATCTGTCGCCATTAGTCCGAGATTCTCCAAATATGATAGTCTTAATCCGCAATATAACACCGGAACAGGTTCCGCCATTGTCCATCTTAATGTCAACGACACAATTGTTATAGAACTGATTAGTACCATCAAAACATATACTAGTTTTAACTGTCTAACTGTTGTTAAGCTTTAATAAGATATTTCATATTACATAATTTATGCCCACTGTTGTTTTTTTAAAGATTACATTATTTTTTTTTTCATATTTTAAATGGAAAAATAGAATAAAAAAGATAACAGGAAACGCCAACAATTGGCAAAAAACACAGTAACATGACGCAATGTACCAAGGAAATGAGCAAAAAAAAAATAATAAATAAATAAACGTTAACAACGATAAGACAGTTCATCTTAATGTTAACGACACGATTGTTATAAAATACTAGTTTTAACTGTCTTACTGTTGTTTAACTTTAATGACATATTTCATAACACAATTTTTGTTCATTTTGTATATGGAAAAATAGAATAAAAAGATGGCAGGAAACACCAACAATGACCGAAAAACACAGTCACATGTCGCAATGTACCGAGGAGTCGCACAAAAGAACAAAAACAAAAAAAAAAAGACAAACGTAAACAACTATAGGAACTCTGGACAGTCGGACAAAGAGCTTAGCCTTACGTAGAGAATTGGCAAACCATTACGTAAATGTTAAAAAAAACACCGGCGGCTACAATTTTGACAGTGGTATGACATTGGATGATCATTGCAGTCCTTTTGTACACAATAGACAACGCCAATATAATTAGTTAAACTGGAGTCTTTGTGCTCAAAACATATTACTTCGTCCGAGGCTAATCCGGCATAAAGACTGTTGTGACGTCACTCTGTATCCCAATGGTACTTTCTTCTATATCAGATTTTACACAAATTTCGATTTGTGGATTTCCAAGTGTTTTGAACTGATCTGCACTAAAGAGAAATACTTGTAACTTGTCGAAATAGGGCCTGTAAGTCTCGTATTTGGTATTTCCGGGACCAAAAACTGTACCCGAAAGTTACATTCTAAACAAAGATATATGACGTTTCAAACAAAAATTTGAACGTCATAATCCTCAGACATCATGTTTCGGCGGGAAACGTTTTCGAATTGTCGGTTTATCGTGGATTCTCTTGAGTCACATGACGAGACTGACAGACCCTATGGCCATATGCAGAAACACAATTCGCGGTATTTTGTTATTTATTACCACTGGGCCGATGCCTTTGCTGGTGCACTGTTAGTCCCCGAGGGTATTCATCAGTCCAGTAGTCAGTACTTCCTTGCTGGCCCGAAAGCCGATTTTATTTGGAAACTTGAAATATCTAAGTTTAAGAAAACTTTGCTTAATATCTTCCTCTTATAGTCCTGTCCTTACCCGATATTGGCATTTCCATTTAGCTCCTATTCGGTATTTTTTATAGTTCATGAAAATTTAGATATGGCTACTCGTCATGGTTGGTATTGCGAATGGTGGGGCCCATATCAGAATAAAATTTGATAAATAATTTGAAGAACAGGCTTTTGGTGACACATTGAAATATAGGTTATCTTGTTTCCCTCTGCAGAATACTTCCACAATATTTGTATGAAAAAGAAAGGAAATGGGGTAAATTTCAAGGATACAACATCCCATTTCCAGGTTGAAACGACCCAAAACAAAGCATTTAGGGGTCACCGTACTGTCTTCAACACAATGAGGAACCTCGCACCATAAAGCAAGTCCTAAATGGCACCAAAAAAGTAAAAACCTGAATAAATTAATGGAAACAAACCACATCTAATAACCCGAATATCAAGAAAATAAAATTTGTAAGAAGACAAGGACAAGCTAATGACCAACATATTCGTGCAAAAATTTTTCTTGGATCTAAATCCCCCCTTTTGTGTGGTGAATGGTTAAAAAATAAATACACAAAAAGACTCAAAGCAAAAAATCAAACTAGAAAAAAGTCCAAAAAAGTATCAAGACGAGAACCTTTACAATGAAGCACATAAAATATGACACGGGTACTGTCCTGAAAAATGCTCGCAGTTACTTACAGCTAGCTAAGGACATAATTTCCGTTGACTATGATATCAAGCCTTCTTTCATATGAAACTTCAATTGAAATACTTCTAAAGAGATTTCGTATAACAACATCATCAATTATGAAAGAAGAACATGATATTGTGCAATGCCAAATGCTACTAATATGAAAAATTGTTTTAATTTAGTTACGATTGTACGGATAAACCGAATTTATCAAGAAGCTTACCTGGCGTTAAACAACAACAATCAATCAATCAATCAATCAATCAATCAATCAATCAATCAATCAAGAAGCTTACCAGAACTCCTCAAAGAATTCTCCTAATTAGGAAGAAATTTCTGTTTCATCCCTTTCAGAACAAATAAATCTCCTTAAAAGAAGTATTTGTGATATTTCCTCTTTAGATTTTATATTCGAAACACCCTCACAAATACACAGATATATAAACGAGAAGTCACAAAACTATATAATTTGGGTGCCAATACATAATTCCTTCCTTGTAATAACGAACATGCTACTTTTACGATCGCTCTAAGATGCAGAGCATCATTCCAACGTCAATAAAAGTGCAAAAAGAACTGAAAAAAGTGTAAATGAGGCGGGGGCTTCAATGAAATTGAATTTTTAGCTCACCTGGCTACGCTAGGGTGAGCTATTGCCATCACTTGGCGTCCGTCGTCCGTCCGTCCGATGCTAGATCACTTTCAAAAATCTTCTTCTCTGAAACCACTGGGTCAAATGAAACCAAATTTCAACTGAATTATCACTAGGGTATTTAGTTTCAAATTTTGAATTTTGTATGTCTTAGGTCAAACAACATGGCTGCCGTTACTAAAAATAGAACATAGGGG
>MJUU01021493.1:57414-74205 GCA_002080025.1 Modiolus philippinarum
CTAAAAAAAATTATAAAAAATAGATGTTAAGTTTAAATTGCAAAAATGTTAAGCATGTTAAGATCTACCCACATGGAAATTTTGAAGAAAATCCAAGTACCTATATATAAGTTGTGGCCCTTTATTGGTCAAATTTTTCGTGATTTTATACCTTTTGTCCTATATTTCAAAAACGCTTTGAGATAGAGGTCATTTTTAAATTGCAAAAATGTTCAACATGTAAAGAACTATATTTTATTGAACACGGCCAAGTTTTTTACCTCTTCCAAGATGGCCGCCAGCGGGGAACTTAGTTTACCATTTGACCTAATGGGAAAATTCATACAAAGAACGTCTTCTTGAGAACTAACAAATGGATTTGAATCAAACTTGGTATGAATGATGCTGATGAGGTGTTGACCAAGTATTGTTACTTTGGTGCCGATCTGTCATCCAACATGGCCGCCAGCGTGGATCTTAATTTTAAAATTGGACCCTACGGGAAAGTGCATACAAAGAACATCTTCTTATTAGGAGAAATGAATGGATTTGAACCAAACTTGGCATGAATGATGCTTATTAGGTGCTGACCAAGTGTTACTACTCCAACATGGCCGCCAGCGGGGGACTTAATTTTAATATTGGACCCAATGGTACAATGCATACAAAGAACTTCTTTTTGAGAACCACTGAATTGCTTTATCCATACTTGGCATTGATAATGCTTATGAGATGCTGGCTAAGTAGTTTTACTTAGGTGCGGATCCGTCATCGTATATGACCCACAGCATTGGACCCTATGGGAAATGCACACAAAAATCTTCTAGAGAACTGCTGAATAGATTTAAATCAAACATGACTTGAATGATGCCTGTCAGGTGCTGACCAAGTGTCACCAGTTGTGAACTTAATTTAACAGAAGATCTTATTCTAGAGAACTGCTGAATAGATTTAAACCAAACTTTGCATAAATGATTCTAATGAGAAGCTGACCAAGTGTTGTTTCTTCGGTGCTGATCCATCATCCAATATAGCCACCAGCAATGAATTGGACCCTAAGGGGAAATGCATACAAATATATAATAGAAAACCACTGAATAGATTCAATTTAAACATTGCATGTTTGTTACTTTGGTGCTGATCCGTCTTCCGACATGGCCACCAGTAGCAAAACTTAGTTTAACAGAGGACCCAATGGGAAATGCATAAAAGATCTTCTGCTCTGAAACTGCTTGAGCAATTTCAGTAGAATTTTGATATGATAGTTCTTGGATAAACCTCTTCAAAGTTTTATGTTAAAAAGCTGCCAGCAGGGAACGTAGATTAACATAGGCCCTTTAGGTTTGGAAACTGCATTCAAAAATCTTCTCTGAAATTACTTGAACAATTTTAATTCAATTTTATAAAGAGTTTCCGATTTTTATGTACATACACCACCAAAGATGAACCATCAATGTGAAATTATAGTGCTGCACAGGACCAAGGTGAGCGATACAGGCTCTTGAGAGCCTCTTGTTTAAGATATGCAAGAAATGTTTTATACTTAGGAGATAATCATACTGTATTTTAGGATCTGAGGGGGTAAATCGTAGATTTTACTGTCGCAAACTGAGTTTTCCAGAGACGCGTTAAAGAAGCCGGAAAATGGATATTTGCGACAGTAAAATCTTAGATTTACCCCTGAAGATCCTAAAATACAGTTTGGTTATCTCTATTCTAATTGCAAACCCGAATAAAACATTTAAAAATCGATTTTTGAATCACAGGAAGTTTGGTATGCGTCTGCGCCATTATGTTGCTATTGTTTCCGACGGTAAATCATGGATTTTACCCCTAAAAATTCTGACGCCGTCCAATCAAAATTAGCGTTACCAACATAAGTGCATTAGAATAAAAGTTTAGGGCCCTATGGAAACAGAAAGAATTAAATAATGTTCGGATGCGTTTTAATTCTACAGACAAAGTACCGACCTATACCAAACGATTTGGAAGTAGAAAATACCAACATGCACAACCTTGTACCAACAATCAGCGAAAAGGAAAACCCAATAAATTAGTTTAAATCTTTCTGAGGTGGCACATATGCTTTTCAAAAAAAGCAAAATGTTAGTATTTTGTGAGATTGTGTGCGCAACTGCGTGAGATAATATATCACAATAACGTCTTATCTCACGTGATTACCAAATTTTCAGCAATAATTTTGTTCATTGCTAATTTTTAAAATCTAATTCAAACAATGAATTGACAGCCTGTCAATTCCCGATATGAAATACTTTTGTTTTTGATTTTTTTAAGTTGTCTAGGTATGGCAAGAAAACAGGATAATAAATTTCAGGGTATAAATGTTTTGTCTTCCGGTATTTCTTAAAAATCTATAGTATATATATACTTTAAGATTCTTTCATCATCTCATTTTGCCAACACACCAAACAATTTTGAAACATTTCATACTCAGATCTCCTATTGTTACGTAATTTGTATATAAACGACAGATTTTTTTAAAAACAAATATTAAGTTTCTTACAGCGGATTTCATCAAAGAATATTTAATTTGAAAATACAATAAATTCATCCAAGGTAGTCTTCATGTGGAGAGGTGCATTTATAACCAATCTAAATTTAAATTGGAATGATTTGCAATTTTTTTTTATATATAAAGAAAAACATCAGGTAAAAAATGCAGTTTGGTCAGACTAAACTTTGTGTCATGTATTCGTTTCTAGTTGTAGCAATCCTATTTCCAGTTTCTACCGGTTTATTGCCGGATACCAGTACACCAACAACCAGTACATGTCCGGTTATGCCGTGTGATGACCTGTACAAAATGGTACAGGAAACAAAAGAATCAAATAAAAGACTTACCAAAGCTGTTGAAGATCTGCAAAATGAAACTGCCACGTTAAAGGTTCAACAAGAAGAAATAGTATCAAATTTAACGGACCTTCAAGAAAAAGTAAATAAAAGTAATTCAATTGGTAAGTTGTTTAAAGTTAAATCGGTTAAATGTTTATGGTTGATGGGTAAGATGTTTGCGATTTAAGGTAAGTTGTTTACGTTTGAATGTGTCAGTAACGGTTCGTTGGGTTAGTCAGGTTTGGTTGTTCAATGGGATCTTTGTTTACGGTTAAATTTGGTCAGTGATTTAGTTCCTCCACAGCCGTGTTTACGGTCAAACATTTTAAGATAGACAGAGTTATTGAAGGGATATTATTATGTGAACAGAGACCATGTTAATTATTATATATTATATCACCCCTATTAAGATGAGTTCTCGGCGAACAGTTTAATTAAGAAGAGTTTGCGTAAAATTGGTTTAGTCCGGTTGAATAATGTTTAGTCCGCGGTTGAGAAAAATGAAAACAAATTACTTATTTTAAATAACATCGGATAATGTTTTGTCCCGGTTCAGAGTAATGTTTAGGTACAGTTTTTGATATTTGAACAGTTACCGTTACCTAAACATTACCCAACTGAATTGGGGTGTTCATATATTGTTCCTGATCTGAACGACAGAAAGAAACAAAACTATTTTTTTTTGTTGGCAGAATCAATAACAGTGGTTCATGAAATTTCAAATGACAATTTCAAACCGTTTCCAAATTCCGGAATGATTAAATATACGATTGAGAAATTCGTCAAGTTAGCATGTAATTTATGAAAACGGTGTCAGGGAAGACAAACGTACAGTTTTAGCAACAATAGTTTAGTGCTAATGATATGGGATCCACGTTGGTAGACAATGGTTTCTTGTGTCAATATGTTGTATTCGTGTCGAATGAATGTCGATTTATACTTTGCATTTTACAAATAATTTTGTGTAGAAGCACTTTTACATTGTTTCACGGTTTTTTATTTCAGTTTATGTAACTGCATGCGGAGGAAAAGTAGTCCGGCCAAGTGGTCATATGAAATTTCCCAACATCATAGCTAAAGCTGGCGTTGGAGATTTAAGCCAATTTACAAACAATGGGAAGTTCACTTGCATAAATTCAGGACTGTATTTAGTTGTAGCAAGTATAATAGGCGGCGGATCAGATTCGTCATTCTCAATAAGGCACAATGATAAAGATTTGGTGTTCACTCAGATATCTCCTCCATACAGCGGGACAGACAGCAATGTATTCTATTCCGGTACTGGTTCTGCAGTGCTGGAGCTCTACACAAATGACTACATACATATACACCCTACACGTGTGGATAATGATAGAGGAGATTATTCGTGTGTCTCTATTGTCAAACTAAAACCGATTTAGTAGAAATAAAACCAGACTTTACTGAATGCTGAATTTTTTTTTATAGTAATGCTTAGTTTTGAGAATTATTAATGTTGTGAATGTCCTAACGTGCCACCTCCTCAGCTGTCCGACAGTGAAGAGTCGAGATAATCAGTGTTCGACATTATCGACATATATTTCAACTTAGAAAGTGGACGTTATTTTGTCCAAAACGGTTACAAGGCTGGTAATCGGAGCAAGTAGAACATCCGGGTCTGCAAAGAAATTCGTGAGGAGAGTTTCCGGTTGTGACGGAGGAGACTATACATAACCGCTTCGCAAAGTTAGTACATGTAAAATATCGGAATTATCTCTGTCATTGTTCTCATATCACAAAATCAAATAATGTTATGTTGTCGCAAATGCTTTTAGGATTTCAAATATACATAATTTATTGTTTCAGGCGAAGTAGAGCTCTCACAATATCAATCGTCCCAAGAAATATCAGACGAAATTTGTGACACTCTTTCATTCTCGTCTTATATTTGACAAAAATACGCGTTATCATTTTCAATATTTTTCATTCTTAAATTCCATCTGTAAATATTGATATTTTAGGATACACCGGAACAGCATAAGCGTTGTAATAAATACATAAAAAAAACCCAACCAACCCCCCCCCCACACAAAAAAATAACAAAAAAAAACCAAAACAAAAAACAACAAAAAAAAAGAAAAAAAAAGGAAAAAACCTGCCAATGCTGTTGTTTTGTTGTGCGAGATTTGTTCTGATTGTGGATATTGAGAATACATAAGGAGATTCGCATTGCGTACCAAGTTGTAGATTCATTTGAGTTCGTTCTATTTTAATGAAGTTTCTAAATTTCAACCTACGTTGCCATAAACTAGAATTGTTGAGTCGTCCTTCGTTCGTCTGTCTAGTCTTCTGTTTGGAATTTGTCGCCTCAGCAACTGAATAATTATCAAGTGAATATTTTCAAACCTTTACTGCATTGCAAGGAATGCGTAAATTCCTGTACCAAATTAGGATCATTGCAGTTTACAATTTTCCGAGTGGTTTGCATATGCTTTGCTTATTTATCCTTTTGATTTCAGCTCCTGTCAGATATGTTCTAGAATTTTGTTTTTTCCATCTATACGCAAATAATTACACATATTTTTTTCTTTTATTTAAGTTATCTGTTGACTAGACGTTGTTTTACAGTTTGATAGCATCAAGTACATGCTCATTAGGGAAAATTGTAATTATTCTGAACAGTATAGAATAAAAAAAGATAACAGGAAACACCTACAATGGCTGAAAAACACAGCCACAAAGTAAATAGGAACTGCACAAGAAAAAAAAAACTCACAATAAAAATACAAAAGACAAACGTAAACAACGATAGGAACTCGGGACAGCCGGGCTTGGTACCGGCACTAGCAAAAGCCAGCGGTAGGGTTAAACCGGTTTATGGATACCCAAACCTCCCCTTTATCTGTCCTGTTTCCCTATAGTATAATAAGCATACGAATAAAACCCATACAGGTAGACTACTAAGTCCATGACCACAATCTAGAAAGGAAAATTGGGAACAAAACGTAATTTTGAAAGATGGGTCAAGGAGTGCTCGCCGCTAAACTGCCGGCTAGCTCAAGGAGCCTAGTCTGTTGGTAAAACACTGTCGCACTACGGAAGACTTTTAAATTTGTGGACAATTTTATAAATTATGCCTATCTTATTGAAACTTTCACAAACACTAAAAGGGATGATTTCTCTTTCCCTATAGTTAATTTTCTCCATCTCGACGGCGATGCCCCGTTAACCCCTTCTTACGGGGTCTACATTTCACAACTTGTCCGATATGCACGAGTACGAAGTGATGTTTCCGACTTCAACGACCGAAGTCTTTGGCCAACTGAAAACTTCTGCATCAAAGGTTTAGATATCATAAATTGATAAAAACAAAATGTTATTATAGATACATTGACTTATTAAGAAAATTTGGTTCTACATGCAGGGCTCTTATACAACAGGGCATTTCACATCCAAACTTCTATGGAAATATCACCTACAAAGCTCATAAATTCAAAAATTGTCCTTCCAAACTTATTACTCCGTTGAACATACATATAGATACAGCATTGTTGTTAAATCTTTACTTCTGGTTTTTGTTGGCAGAGATATTGATCAGCTCATAAATGATCAGCTCATTTATACCGTAACTAAATTAAAACAATTTTTCATATTGGCAGTATTTGTCATTGCATATCATAGTCAACGGAAATTATGTCCTTGGCTAGCTGTCAGTAACTGCGAGCATTTTTCAGGCATTGTCTTCATGTCTTATGTGCAAAGGTACTCGTCTTGATAAGGTGGACGTTTTACATAGATTGATTTTTACTGTGAGTCTTTTTGTATATTTATTTTTCAGCCATTGAACACACGTAAGGAGAGTTTATCCCCACCGCAATTTTGCGCCTGTCCTAAGTCAGGAATGTGTTGGTCTTTGGCTTGTCCTTGTTTTCATTTGAAATTTTACTTTCTTGATATTCGGGTTATTGGATGTGGTTTGTTTTCATCGATTTATACACTTTTTACTTTTTTTGGGACAAATTAGGGCTTACTTTATGGTGTGAGGTTCCTCAAAGTGTTGGAGACAGTGACCTCCGATGCTTTGTTTTGGGTCGTTTTAACCTTAAGATGGGATGTTGTCTCCTTGACATTTACCCCATTTCCTTTCTTTTCATACTTTCTATAGGTTTCAATAGCAATTTTTTATTCACCACCAAAATTAAAGGGAATTGCGGGGTCTTACAATGACCCCTTAATGAAAAAAAAAATAAAATAAAATAACACGCCTCACTGTGTTGTTTTGACGTCGTCATGCCCTATAAAACGAAATTTGTAGTCGATTCAAACGTAAGATCATTGTCAGCTGTTCCCTTACACATTCCTTTCGATTTTGGTGAATTGAAGATTATCTTTGCATTTTTTACTCATAAATTCGACGACAAGAAATACAGTACATAAGTAGGTATGGCTCGTAAGATTGTCTGCAAAAACAATGGATATAGTGCTAAAATGCTATAATATTATAATTCCTTATTGATTTCAAATAGTAGAAAACAAATCTAGCCATGGAATGAAATCAATAAAGGTAAAAAAGAAAAAAAAAGAAAAACATTAATGGAATGATAGTTCCGTGTCTTCAGAGTAGGAAAGTTGGCTTTACAATGAAGGGATATGGAGTAAATGCAAATGAGACAAAATCTCTACAAATACATGGTAAAACACAACAAAGGAACAACGCTTTTATTGTTGTTCTTCATCTTGAAGTCACCATGAGGCCTTAAACAATGAGCATCACTCATACCTCATAGCAAGTTCAAGACGGCCCCTAGCACCGGTTTGAGCGGAATTCTTTGCTAATTGCGAAGCAACGCTACATCCATGTCTTTTTTCCTTTGATCCATGGCTTGAATGCATGCAGGAAAAACCTACATGCATTTAAGAATGAAGCAAAAAGGGTTATACATGTATATTGCATTTTGGATAGATTAATGATAGAACTAACCGTAGGGACATAGAAAAGAGGGTGGATAGGAGGGGTTCTGATCTCGGAATCCCGTGAAAATGACTTTCAAATCCAGAATTCCAATGAAAATAAATGTCTAAATCCCGATTCCCGAAAAATGGAAATGCAAATCCCGCATTCCGTTAGGAGTTTATCCCGAATTCCCGCTGAATAAAATGTCTGCTCCCGGCCTCCCGAAAAAGGTCCTTCCGCCCCTCAGAAAATACCAGTCTGGTTAATGGTGACACAGATAGAAACATAAAAATTACATGAATATATACAAAACAATGATATTGGCAGTTTTTGTATCTATTACCACGCTTAAATGATTCCGAATTATCAATTCTTACGGAAGGAATCTAACAATGAGAAAATATGGAAAAGCTTATTGGTATCTTTGCCAAATACACGACGAGAATGAAAGAGTGTCACAATTTTCGACCCGGGACGATTGATATCGCGAGGGCTCTACTTCCCCTGTGACAATTAACTATTTATGTTTGAAATCCTAAATGCATTTCCCACAGCATAGCATTCTTCGATTATGCAATATTAAAAAAATTAAAAAGATAATTCCGATTTTTAATTTACATGTATTAACTTTTCGAAGTTGTTGAGTAGCCTCCTTCAACCGGAAACTCTCCTCGCGTATTTTCTTGGAGAACCAAGGTTCTGCTTACGCCGATTACCAGCCTTTGGGAAAGCATGAATAAATATTCAATTTCTTTGTATGTACCATGTTCTTTGATTCAAATAAAATACAATCGTCAGCTCAAAGGTTTTGTTCAGATTTTTATCTGTTTGTGATATAGGGTCTGTTAGTCTCGTTTCATTTTGGAACTTCCGGGACAAAAATTTGTACCCGGAAGTTGCATTTTAAGCAAAAATATATGGCGTTTAAAGCAAAATTGAAAAAAAAGGAACATCATAATCCTACAACGTCAAATTTTGGCGGCAAACGTTTTCAAATTGCAGTTTTATCGTGATTTCTCAGTTTTACATGACGAGACTTACAGACCCTATTGTAAGTACGTGTAAATTGTTAATGCTTAATGAAACTAAATGGCATCTCCAAAATGCAGATTGAAACGGTTTGTGGTGTGCAAACTGCATTTCCTTTTTTCTGTCTGTTTGCTTTTGGTATTTGATTGCTGACGTAATTGATAATTTTAAGCTCAATGTTTTTATCTTCTTATCTGTATGTCCACCCTGTTAATTTAGAAGCTTAATAACCAAGTCAATTATCACAAAGAACAATTAGAGGCTCAGAAGGCTGAGCCTGTATCGCTCACCTGGCTTTCTGGTTTCAGCAGATTTTTTTATCTGAGGAACTTTAATTGACACCAATCTAAGTTTAGGACCTTCCATACATCACTGCTGTAAAGTTTTGTTTAATCCGCTCAAGTCATTTCAAAAGAGATAGTCAAAATGTGTATTTTCCCATAGGGTACAATGTTAAACTATGTTTGGCCTTGTCGGCCAAGTTTTTTGGCAGATCGGAAAAAAATATGGCAATTTTAGTGATGGACCTTCAAAACATTATTTCTGTAAAGTTTGGGTCAATTCTCGTCAGTAGTTTCAGAGAAAATAGTTAAAATGTGCTTTTTCCATAGGGTCCAATGTTAAACTATGTTCCCAGCTGGCAGCCATGATTTCTATGGGATCAATTTTTTTATTAGCAATCTAAGTGAAGGACCTACCATACATTATTCCTGTAAAATTTGGCTTCATTCGCGACAGTCATTTCAGAGGAGATGGTCAAAATGTGTGTTTTCCCATAGGCTACAATGTTAAACTATGTTTGGCCATAGCGGCCATATTTAGTGGCCGATCAAAAAAAAAAAAAAAAATTGGAAATGGTAGTAAATGACCTACCATACATCATTTCTGGAAAGTTTGAATCATTTTTTTAGCAGTTTCAGAAGAGATAAATAAAATCAGAAAACGCACCAAAGGTGCGAAAGCCGAGTTGCGAATATTTGTTTTTTCATAAGTTCATCATGGGATTGTTGCATATAAGCATATACATTCTTTTATTTAAATCAGAGACTTATAATGGAACTTTTGGGGATGTTTGAATTTGTCCTAACTTGACTAAAAATTTGGCAGGGGTTATAATCTAGGTGATACATATTTCTGGTAGCTGCATGAAGTAAAAACATTCCAAGCCCCTTTCCAAAAAAACTTTGGGCAGGGGTTCCCCATAAAATCTAGTTTTTTATCATTGCTGAAATTGAAAAAGTGTGTATCAGAATACCCTTTTTTCTAAAAATTTCCGTTTTCTAGTTTAGTTTCCGTGGCAATTGAAAGCTCCACTATCCATTACATTCCATTTCAGACCACCATCCAAAAATATTTGGGCAGGGGTTTCCCTTATAATCCAGGTTATACATATTGCTAAAATGAAAACATTCCAAGCCCCCCTTTTCAAAATAAAGATTTGGCAGGGGTTCCCCTTATAATCTAGTTTATACATATTTCTAAAATTGCGAAGAAAAATATGTAACAGAATACTGTTTTTCTAAGATTCAGTGTTCTGGGTTGGTTTCCATGGCAACTGAAAGGTCCACTATCCATTACAACCCATCTAAAATGAAAACATTCCAAGTCCACCTTTCAGATTTGGCAGGGTTCCCCTTATAATCTAGTTTATACATATATCTAAAATTGGGAAGAAAAATATGTAGCAGAATACTGTTTTTGTAAGATTCAGTGTTCTGGTTTGGTTTCCATGGCAACTAAAAGCTCCACTGTCCATTAAAACCCATTTCAGACCACCAATCAATAATTTACAAAAAATCAGAATACACAGATGCATTTTTTTTCATCTAAGATTTTATTTTTACTGGACATTGCAAGACTTCTAGAAATATTGAATACTTCTTTACATTAAATTAATTACCTCCCTTTTTTAAATTCTGACTTTTCTTAAATCTCATTTTAAGTTATTGACACCCCAAAAAGTATGTTGGTGAACATAATTAGATCTATGAAATTAATTTACATGTTCTAGCAATATAAAAACTACTTTTGTATGAACAATAAAACTTATTTTAGCTACTTTTGTTATCAAATAATACCGAACATGTGATTATAGGCTTCATTTAAATGTTTAATTTTTGTTACATTTTTAGAAGTTGTGACCTTGACCTTTGTTGCACAAACCTCAAAATCGATAGGGTTCCTCCTCTAATCATATCTCATGTTTATGCCAAGTTTCATTTGGATATGTAATGTGGTTCTGGAGATATTGTGTGTAAACTGATAAGTCGAATTTTTGTTCTATTTTTAGAATTTGTGACCTTGACCTTTGTCGTACAAACCTCAAAATCAATAGGGATCTTTCTCTAATCATAACTCATGTCTGTGCAAAGTTAAATTTATATTTGACATGTGGTTCTCAAGATATCATGCGGAAACCAAAAGTTGACTCCCGGACGCCCGAACGCCCGGACAGCCGGACGCCCGGACGCCCAGACACCATTCATCAAATTATAAGCCGAGTTCAACTTCGTCGCAACTCGGCTAATAAAATGTGTTTTTCCCGTTTTGTCCAATGTTAAACAATTTTCCCAGCTGGTGGCCATGTTTTTGGTAGATCACAAAAATTTCAGCATTCTACGTGTAGGACCTCCAATACATCATGCCTGTAAAGTTTGATTTGATTTGCTCCAGTAGTTTCAGGACAGATAGTCAAAATGTGCGTTTTCCCATAGGGTCCAGTGTTAAACTATGTTCGGCCATGGCGGTCATGTTTTAGGCTGATCTGAAAAACTTGAGCAATTGTAGTATAGGACCTTACAAACATTATTCCTGTAGAGTTTGGTTCAAATTGGTCCAGTGGTTGAGATAGTTAAATGTGTGTTTTCCTATAGGGTCCAATTCTTCGGCCCTGGCGGCCATGTTTTTTGACCAATCTGAAAATTTAAGCAATCTTAAAATAGGACCTTACAAACATTATTTCTATTTAGTTTGGTTCAAATTGGTCCAGTGGTTTCAGAGGAGATTAAAACGTGAAAAATTTACGGACAGATGGACGACGGACGACAGACAACGGACGGACGACGGGCGCCGAGTGAAGGAAAAAGCTCACATGGTCTTTTAGGGCAGGTGAGCTAATAAAAAGCATGCAATAACAACGGAAGTAGAATACGGAAGAAGCAAAATTAAAGATAACATAATTCAAAAGTCCACTGAAAAGGCAAAAACGAGAATACCAGAAAACAGAAGATTATGAACACTACACAACCACAAAACAAGACAAATTTTACACTCAAAACTCAAGCACTTACAATGTGAACCTAAAAAATAGAGTGACAACAGATGCTCCGGAAGAATAAACTTGACCTGTTCTGTATACAGCGCCTTTTTACTATAGCAATGCAATTGAAATAACTTTCTGGAAATTTCAGAGAAACATCCAGGACCTACGGAAATCATGTAAATGAAAGGTCTGTTTGAAACACCATTGTATCCAAAATGAACCAATAAGAAAATGGGCCTACATCAATACTTCATTAAATAAGATCTGAAAGGAGGAAAAGCACATATCTTTCTTGAATTGAAAATGCTCATGGGGGTTTTGATGCTAGAGACAGCTCTAAGAAAACCATAAAACCTATAAAGGTAGCTTCGAATCCACTTTCCTGTTGCTTTTCAGCTTCTTCATGACATAACAATCATCATCCAATAAAATACAGAATGATTTGCGTAGTAAGAAAGAAATAATTGCTGTTTGAAAATTTAAATTTCAGTGCTCTCATGGAGGAAAACCCTATTAAATATGGATTGTTGGCAGGTATGGAAATCAGAAAAATAAATCTCTCATGTTCAAGGTATATAACTTTGTCCTATTTACAAGATAAGTTGACAGTCTGATTACAAACTATGTAGGATTAGCAAAATGAGGTATGCTGCCTCTTTAACCCTCTTTTATATTTATCAAACCTAAAAAATTACAGGTGCACAGCTTTATATTTTTGGTATGTAGAATTCTGACTAAATTTCAAAAAGAAAATCTATAGAAGGTTTCAAGATTTCAAGCACACTTACATTTTCCAAATGAATAATGATTTACGCCGTCTTGAACTTGCTATGAGGTATGAGTAATGCTCATTGTTGAAGGCCTCATGGTGACTTCAAGATGAAGAACAACAATAAAAGCGTTGTTCCATTGCTGTTTTACCATGTATTTGTAGAGACTTTGTCTCATTTGCATTTACTCCATATCCCTTCATTGTTAATTACAAAAAATTGACGAATCACTCTATTTTGGCTTTCAACTATGATCCCTGTGGTTAGGGATCGACCATTTAACTTGAAGGGGGGGGGGCTATGGTTTTTTTCTAAAAAAAATATTTTGGATCTGATTTTATGTGAAAAAAAATATTTTGGGTGCCAAAATGATGAAAAAAAATTTTCTGAATGAGGCTTTCTGCCCCCAAAAAAAATGTTAATTTTGAAAAAAAAATATTTTGTTGATATGCGTGAAAAAAATAAATAATTTGTTTCGCGCAAAGCGCAAAAAAAAAATTTCTGTCCAGAAAAAAAAACCATAAACCCCCCCTTCAGGTTAAATGGTCAGTCCCTTATTTTTTTCCCTATCAGCTTTTATACATCTTTTTAATGGACTGATTCAGATTTTTAATGGACTGTTTCAGAAATTCAACTTCGGTCCTCTTAAATGACGTTGTATAAGCTCAACGTCTTTGTAAAATATTTTTTTACCAATAAAAACGTTCACAACTAAGAGTCCCATGATGCCATTGCATTTCTTAATTGTTCCATTCTGCATTTCAAATGTTTTGATTTTATGCAATAGAGTCTGTAAGTCTCGTCATGTGACATCGAGAAATACGATAAAACAGCAATTTGAAAACGGTTCCCGCCAAAATATGACGTTGCCGAATTATGACGTTCAAATTTTTTGCATGAAACGTCATATGTTTTTGTTAAAAATACAACTTCCGGGTACAGATGGTGTACCCGGAAGTTCTGAAATTTAACGAGACTTACAGACCCTATATACTGAAGAGACATAATTTGCCCAAATGGTCATATTCAGAAAGTAAGTTTTGCATTTTGACAAAATCTGACAAAGATATTCTAGAGAGGGTCTGTCTGAGGAGAAGCGGATGAACAAGGTTGAACCTACTGTATTATACCTAATAAACTCCCCGGTGTATTGCATTTCTCTGAAAAAGGGGTGTTTAAAAGGACAACCAAAATTGTTAGTGAAGATAACAAAATTACTAGAAAAACTTTGAGCATAGCTCACAAATACATACCCACTACCCAATTTGATTCCAGAATTAAACAAATCAAATCAAATCCCAAAACAAATCACCCAAACAAGTGAAGACCCTGCTTGTCCTCTAAATTTATATGAATTCTAAGTGCACTTATCAGAAAACTTAATGTGCACACTAGACTGTGAAATTACAGTCACTGACAAAAGCCATATAGCTTCCAAAGACCAACCAACATGTAAAATATCATTGATCTACCATTTATGCATCATGAGAAACCAGACATGCTCACTAGACCATGAAACTGAGGTCACATGCATAAGTCATATTGCAGACTGTAAAGCACTGTTCAAGACCAACCAACATACAAAATATCATTGACCTACCACTAATAGATAATGAGAAACTAACATGTTCACTAGACCATGAAATTGAGGTCAAAAACCAAAAGCCACCTGCCAGACTGACATGTACTACCCAAGACCAACCTACATACCAAATTATCAACTTACCACTTCTAGTTATTGAGAAATGGACATAAGCAGAGAAACTTAACGTGGTCACTCAACCGTGAAATTGAGGTCAAGGACAAAAGTTACCCGCCAGACTGACATATACTACCCAAAACCAACCTACATACCAAATATTATCAACCTACCACTTCTAGTTATTGAGAAATGGACTTAAGTAGAGAAATTTAACGTGGCCACTCAACCATGAATTTGAAGTCAAGGACAAAAGTTACCTGCCAGACAAATATGTACTATCCAAGACCAACCTTCATACCAAATATTATCAACCTACCACTTCTAGTTATTGAGAAATGGACTTAAGCAGAGAAACTTAACGTGGCCACTCAACCGTGAAATAGAGGTCAAGGACAAAATTTACCTGCCAGACAGACATTAACTACCCAAGACCAACCTGAATACCAAATATTATCAACCTACCTCTTCTAGTTATTGAGAAATGGACTTCAGCAGAGAAACTTAACGTGGCCACTCAACAGTGCAATTGAGGTCAAGGTCACATGATCTTATGTCCGTCAGGTAGCACTCGATTTGTTGTACCGCTGGACCATATATGATGTTCCTACATCAAAGAGTTTTCAAAATATCCTGTATTCAGTAAAAAGTAAAGCCGTCGCCGCCGCCGTACTTTGTATGCATATGTCTCGCTTTCCGAGACTTTCCTCGTGGGCCAGACAAAAACAAGAGGCTCTCAAGAGCCTGTATCGCTCACCTGGACTATGGCTGACATAGATAAAAGGCATTTCCAATAGGAAAAACAAAACATAAATTTTAGTAGAATACTTTTTTCTAAAATTTCAGTATTCCTGTTTGGTTTCCATGGCAACCGAAAGTTCAACCATCCATTACAACCCATAACAGAACACCAATAAAACCAGAGGCTCCCAGGAGCCTGTATCGCTCACCTGGCTTTCAGTTGCCACAATCAAGGTAACATTGTAAGTTATACAGTTGATCTTCAGTTTCTCAAACTTTCGTAGCTCAAACACCTCCAATATCTTGAACTGTTTCTAAAGTCTGATCATGTTTAACTATATTTCTTTGTTGGGCTTTTTTGACAAAAAACGTTCTTGCAAAGGACCACTTTCGACATCAGTTTTGAAGTCGAGATGTCATTTTGTAAATGGCAGTCAACAAACAATTTTAAAGATCTGTTTTGAAGTCGCGACATCAATATCTACATGGAAATCAAATTTCATTGAAATCGGAAAATGTTGAATTTTCCTCCTTTTTTGGCGGCCATTTAAAAAGTGGCGGTCAACTGTTATAGGTAAATAAATGTTGTAAATATTCTATAATGTATTTTATTCATTGTTTTTATTTTGTACGGCCTTAATATTATGTAATTTGTTTGGCCTAGTTATGTAACTTGTTTACAATAAACAATGGTCAAGGTTATTACACCTTAGAACATATAAAAATTTCTAGAATTTAAATTTAATATTTAACACATAGAATTTTCTAGAGGTTTTCCTTACATAATCATTTTAGTCATGTGATTATTAGTTGATTAGAATGTTCTAGTTATATCCTGTGAAGATTTTTCTGGAAAGAATAAATGTATTTATATAAGGTAGCCGAAAAGGGTTAAGTCAGTCAGTTTAATTAGTTTATACAGGATTAATTAGTTTATACAGGATTATCACGCACATCTTTTGTATTGGAAATCGACATCAATTATTGTGAATCTATTATCAACTATTTAGTGAGGATTATAAGGAATATTCTATTGGACATTTATTGGTGGAATTGAGTGAACTGTTCATTTGGATTATTACTTGCACTTCATTAAATCGGACAATGTTGAATTTTCCCGCCTTTTTTTTGGCGGCCATATTGAAAATGGCAGTCAACAAACAATTTTCAACACCTGTTTTGAAGTCACAACATCAATATCTATTTGGAAACCAAATTTCATTGAAATCTGACAATGTTGAATTTTCCTGCCTTTTTTGGCGGCCATTTTGAAAAAGGCGGTCAAGGAACAATTTTCAACATCAGTTTTGAAGTCGCCACAGCATGGCAAACATTTAATTAATTTACACTTAACCTCCATCTTTTATAGTTTTGGAAATAAAAGACGAAAAATACGAAAATTTTAAAAATTCTGTGAAAAAAGGGCAATAACTCCTACAAGGGTTTATGGATTTCTTCAAAATTTCAGGGTGGGTAGATCTTGATATGCTGAACATTTTTGCAATTTACACTTGACCTCTATCTGTTACACTTTTTGAAATAAAAA
>MJUU01021493.1:78444-94388 GCA_002080025.1 Modiolus philippinarum
ATATCAACAATATCATAAATGAAGAAGTAAATTTTATTATTAAACTTCGTTACATATGTAATAAACTTTAAATGCGATCAGGAGGAGGAAAATAACTAATAAATACCAACATATCTGAAATTCATTGAGGGAAAAAAAGTAACTTTATATACAAAGATACAGTTATGCAAAATTACACTTTCTATTGAGAGTATTTTACAACATATACTTTACAAGTATGGCCTTTTCAGAGGTGAACACACTTTTTTATTGACCTGTAAACCGAAATTCACCAAATTCATCTATCGAGTTGAATATCTGTTTTCAGGTATAAAAAGTCACATACACTGATCATACCTGTTAACCCTCCCATTTAAGGGGGAGACTCCCTCTTAGAGACATAATCACTCCCTTTGAATGGATCTCTCTCGAGGGAGATCAAAATCTCCCCCTTACTGTGTTTTCCCCCCTCTCATAGATAAAATAAGGTCATTTTTTAACATTATTCCCAAATTTGTTTTGCTTTCTTGGCAAAATTATTAAATATGATGCATAGTTTTAATCTTGCATTCCATATTCTCTTTTCTTCATTTATAAATGCAAGTTTTTGTTGAAACAAGATGTGTTTGTGAAACACTACATATGCCCCCAGATTCCCAATTTTACCCCTTTTGGACCCCTATGACCTTGACCTTTGACCTTTGACCTAATTTTTTTTTGCATATTTATGTTNGCCATGTTTTTTATCGAATCAGAACGAAATGAGCAATCTTTGTAAAGGACCTTCCATACATCATTCCTGTAAAGTTTGGTTGAATTTGCTTCAGTGGTTTCAGAGGAGAAGATGAATATGTGAAAAGTTAACGGACGACGGACGGACGACGGACGGACGATGGACGACGGACGCCAAGTGATGACAAAAGCTCACATGGCCTGTGGCCAGGTGAGCTAAAAAGGTCGTTATATAAAATCTCCCTCTTAGATGCGCTGATATGAGGGAGATCGATCTCCCTCACTGTAGCTACCAAAGGTTAACAGGTATGACTGACACAAAAGTACATGTTTGTTTTATTACATAATTTATTACATTATGATGTTGTAGAGTGAATATCACTCCAACAGGTGAATACATACAGATTAATACATGGGCATTTCCATATTGGCCTGGTTATCATCCCGAGACACCCAGATTAAAGATGTGTACTTGTCCATTTTTTACGTGACCCTTAACCTTCAAGTTGAACTTTGTTCTCAAGGTCAGATAGGTATTGACCAGGCCCACAAGGATTGTTGCCATCTCTTTGATGTCCAGTTAAAAATAACGAGTAACACAGTGCTTTTGAAATCTGTCGTTATGACTGACAAGTGTTTGGCTGTCCTTGCAAGTTACAAATTTATTTTTAAAGAAAATAATTATTTGGATTGACAAAAAACTTGCAAGGACTGATATGCCAATAAAGATTTCAAAAACTCTGATTTGCCTTTTCATTTACAGGTATGTACTTTTCTATTTTTTACATTCGGGCCAATATGGGCGTCTCGGGATGATAACAAGGCCAATATGGAAATTCCCATGTATTAATCTGTATTTATTCAACTCTAATGTTTATGTTGCAAATGTAGTGTAAAATGAAGGCAACTATATAATAATACAGGGATATTGCATGAATATTTGGGAATATTGCCCCAATTTGAATTTTATATTGCATGAGCTTGCGAGTGCAATATATATTCTACGAGGAATAATATTCCCCAATATTCCTGCAATAACCCTTTTATTGTGTAGCAAAGCTAAAATTTTTGTTAATAAAGAAATTTTGTTGTCAATGATGTTTTAAAATTTAAGTCATAGTTGCACTAGTGCAATATGGAAATTTTTGCACGCTTACTTTTGGTTGCTTTCTTAGGGAAAAAAAATGGTTATTCAATAAAAAGCATTATTTTACAATTCACCTCTTATTCCTGGATTTAAGAATTTCAAACTTGTTGGTATAATTAAAGGATGTAAAATTATATTTAAGTGTATACAGAACTACAATTTAACAAAAGATCCCTTACAACTTGCCCTTTAAAGGAAAAAAATTATGAATCTTCACGGTGATTAGAATGTAAAATGTAAAAGAACACATTTCATCGAAAAACACATTATATAATACAAAAGAAAAAGTATCACTCAGAGAAAGTCTCCACAGAAAAGGATGCTGTCAATTTTTCTTTATTATATAAGGCAAACAAAAGTTAATTTCTTTGTTTATGCCAGGCCTAGAGATCTATTTTTTAATGCATGTGCCTCATTCACCCCTTTTAAATATAAAAGTAATCTAGAGTGGATTTGAAGAAATTGACCCCCATCACTTTTGTACCATTACATAAATAAATAGTATGTAATAAGCACTTTACATAAATAGCATTAAATAAATATGTGTAAATTGTCATCTAAAACTATTTTGACTGTAAACGAATCGTGCAAAACTAATCATACAACAATTCAACAACAATAACCTTAGCCCTAAGTCAGCTAAAAATAAAAATCATGTATAAACACTGAATTAAATAACAATTTAAAACAAATAAAATTCTACAAAACCCAAAATATCACAAGTGGCAAAAATGTAATAAAAAACAACAATAATAAAAAATAAGTAAAAATCACATTTTATATTTCTGATAAAATCATGAGTACCTTAATATTCGTTCAAATTAAAAATTATGTACAAATTCAAAATGTAATATTTCTTAAATGAGTAACAATAAATTAAATATTTCTGGACAATGCAATTATGTTTTTTTTTTTATCCTGCAATCATTGAAACCCTATTGAAAATGCATTTTCTTAGTGAACAAGTTTGGCAATTTTGGTATAAACCCTGATGTCATAGGAGAATTCTCACTGTGATGTCAAAGTATTTAAGGTTTCCAAACCAGTCGCCGTGTCTTTTCTGCATTCAAAATCATGGACAATTTACAAACCTACTCTACGAAAACGAAAGAAAAATATTCATAGGGTCATATTTGCCTAATTAATACATGTACCACCATTGCAGGATAAAGTTATTTAATAGATCCTCATCAACGGTCATAAAAAATAATGGGGTGGATGGAAGGCTTTTATATTTCATTTTTCATTTTGTTCGACTTTAAAATCAAATAAGATTCTGACAAAAAAGGAGGCATTTACCATCACTTTACCGAAACTTTGAATATATGTGTAAAACGATGTATTTCCAGTTTTGGAAACAACTTTTTCCAGGAATGCAAAAGAAAATTAAACTGAAATAGTAGTTTTGAAACATAAACCAGAGGCTCCCAGGCGCCTGTATCGCTCACCTGGCTTTCAGTTGCCACGATCAAGATTACGTTGTAAGTTGTACAGTTGAACTTCAGTTTCTCAAACTTTCGTAGCTCAAACACCCCCAATATCTTGAACTGTTTTTAAAGTCTGATCATGTTTTACTATATTTCTTTGTTGGCCTTTTTTGACAAAAAAGGTTCTTGCTAAGGACCACTTTCGACACCAGTTTTGAAGTCGAGATGTCATTTTGTAAATGGCAGTCAACAAACAATTTTCAACATCGGTTTTGAAGTCGCAATATCAATATCTACTTGGAAATCAAATTTCATTGAAATCAGACAATGTTGAATTTCCTGCCTTTTTTGGCAGCCATTTTAAAATTGGCGGTCAATGAACAATTTTTAACATCAGTTTTGAAGTTACGACATCAAGACCAATTTGGAAACCAAATGTCATTGAAATGGGACAATGTTGAATTTCCTGCCTTTTTTGGCAGCCATTTTGAAAATGGTGGTCTACGAACAATTTCCAACACCAGTTTTGAAGTCGCAACATCAATATATGTTTGGAAACCAAATTTCATTGAAATCGGACAATGTTGAATTTTCCCGCCTTTTTCGGCGGCCATTTTGAAAATGGCGGTCAACAAACAATACCAACACCGATTTTGAAGTCGCAACATCAATATCTATTTGGAAACAAAATTTCATTGAAATCGGACAATGTTGAATTTTCCCGCCTTTTTTGGTGGCCATTTTGAAAATTGCGGTCAAGGAACGATTTTAAACATCAGTTTTGAAGTCGCCACAGCATGGCAAACATTTCATCAATTTACACTTAACCTTCATCTTCTATACTTTTGGGAATAACAGATGAAAAATACGAAAATTTTAAAAATTCAGTGAAAAAAGGGCAATAACTCCTACAAGGGTTATTGGATTTTCTTCAAAATTTCAGGGTGGGTAGATCTTGATATGCTGAACATTTTTGCAATTTACACTTGACCTCTATCTGTTAGACTTTTTGAAATAAAAAATGAAAAATGCAAAAATTTTGAAAATTTAACGGAAGAAGGGCTATAACTCCGAGATGATTTTTTTTAGATTTTCTTCAAAATTGCACAGTGGATAGATCTCATCATGCTGATCATTTAAACCCGTGTCAGATTTTTGATATCTGTAATGGTTTTCAAGTTATCAGCCAAAAATTGCAATTTACCCATATGTTCTATTTTTAGCAATGGTGGCCATGTTATTCGACAGAGGAACAAACTGAACATCAGTTTGAGAAGCCATACCCTGATGATGATTCAGGCCAAGTTTGGTTACATTTGGGCAAGTGGTTTCAGAGGAGAAGATTTTTGAAATTGTTGACAGACAGACAGACAGACGGACGACGGACGCATAGTGATGGCAAAAGCTCACATGGCCTTTTAGGCCAGGTGAGCTAAAAAATATAAGCAAACAAATATTAAGTGGGGTTAATTTACTTGATATGACCTAACAATAAAGGGCTACGCCGAGCGCAGCATGATACGACCGCAGCATGTCGTCCACTGAAATTTGAAAAAGTGTAATTTAAAGTGAGTATGGACATAGGAAAGAGCTTGACACAATAATTAGATGGACGCAGAAACGGTAAGAGCTACACCCAATCCATTGACATGATGCTGAAAGCTTACATCAAGAGGAATCAAAAGAAAAAAATCCCATCGAAATGCGATGAAAAATGAAAATTTAAGGTAATGTAAATTTACGATTTTGGCCTCATTCGGCCCCTCATAGCTCGGGAACCGCAAGAGCTACATCAAATCCGTTGAAATACTGCTGAAAGCTTTCATCAAGTAGAATCCAAAGAAAAAAATCCCATNTCAATGAACAATTTTTAACATCAGTTTTGAAGTTACGACATCAAGACCAATTTGGAAACCAAATGTCATTGAAATCGGACAATGTTGAATTTTCCTGCCTTTTTTGGCAGCCATTTTGAAAATGGTGGTCTACGAACAATTTCCAACACCAGTTTTGAAGTCGCAACATCAATATATATTTGGAAACCAAATTTCATTGAAATCGGACAATGTTGAATTTTCCCGCCTTTTCGGCGGCCATTTTGAAAATGGCGGTCAACAAACAATATCAACACCGGTTTTGAAGTCGCAACATCAATATCTATTTGGAAACAAAATTTCATTGAAATCGGACAATGTTGAATTTTCCCGCCTTTTTTAGTGGCCATTTTGAAAATTGCGGTCAAGGAACGATTTTAAACATCAGTTTTGAAGTCGCCACAGCATGGCAAACATTTCATCAATTTACACTTAACCTTCATCTTCTATACTTTTGGGAATAACAGATGAAAAATACGAAAATTTTAAAAATTCCGTGAAAAAAGGGCAATAACTCCTACAAGGGTTATTGGATTTTCTTCAAAATTTCAGGGTGGGTAGATCTTGATATGCTGAACATTTTTGCAATTTACACTTGACCTCTATCTGTTAGACTTTTTGAAATAAAAAATGAAAAATGCAAAAATTTTGAAAATTTAACGGAAGAAGGGCTATAACTCCGAGATGATTTTTTTAGATTTTCTTCAAAATTGCACAGTGGATAGATCTCATCATGCTGATCATTTAAACCCATGTCAGATTTTTGATATCTGTAATGGTTTTCGAGTTATCAGCCAAAAATTGCAATTTACCCATATGTTCTATTTTTAGCAAAGGTGGCCATTTTATTCGACAGAGGAACAAACTGAACATCAGATTGAGAAGCCATACCCTGATGATGATTCAGGCCAAGTTTGGTTACATTTGGGCCAGTGGTTTCAGAGGAGAAGATTTTTGAAATTGTTGACAGACAGACAGACGGACGACGGACGCATAGTGATGGCAAAAGCTCACATGGCCTTTTAGGCCAGGTGAGCTAAAAAATATAAGCAAACAAATATTAAGTGGGGTTAATTTACTTGATATGGCCTAACAAAAAACACTTTGTGCCAAAAAACTCAAAACGTTCTCAGCTAAGAGTTTAAACTGTTTCCTTGTATGACATGAGTGACAATTTATTGATATTCATTACAAGAAAATACTTCTGCTTTTTATTTTAGAGATTTTTATCTATATAGAGATTTAGATGCAACTTTATGTGAATCATTTATTTCATGTCAATACACCAGTGTTTAATAATGACCTTCACCTTGATACTGTGATGTCAGTTCCTACAGTGACACAAATAATGCATTTTCACTGGTGACCATAAGACGTATATTTAACTGGGAAAACTTGGGAATTACAGCTACAGTATATTAATAATAATATTATGTAATTAACTATATTATGCATTTATAATTGAGGACTTTTCATCCATTGCGACCAGATTTGGTAAAGGTTCTTACTGGTAGGCATATATCAAATTAAGAGTTACCTCTTTTTGCTGTTTAAAATACATTAGTAGAATAGATGATTGCCATAAAATATAACACCAGACCAGGGATGGGGTCAATAACATTGGAAAGTTATCAATTTAATTACAATTAATTGCCCAACAACCATTTCAATTACAAGGATTTTGAAATTCAATTAATTAAATTACAATTGCAAGAGTGATAAAGTATGTACATAAAAATTAAGTCATCATAATATTTTGTGTAAATTACAATCTTAGCTTTCTTGAATAATAATTAGGAATGGATTTAGCCATCTTCCATTCACTATCTATTTCCATCTTTATGTATGTAATTAAATGTAATTAAAATAGAAGTTTGAATTAAACATTTTTTCTGGTGATTAATTTACTGAAATTTCACTAAATATCTAAAAGACTCTTTTTATTTGCTAGTCCAACATATCAACATCATATGCCAGTTATTTGACCTATACTTTCTTCAATTGGGAGTAATGGCATTTTTTTCTGTTATCGTCCTGTTAATTTCCTTATAAAAATTATACTACATAGCTGTTTATCTTTAATCAAGGGAGGTAGCTCCAGAAATTTGAAAAGTGTCTATAGGTTACGTCTATCTTTTGGGAACTTTTCAAAACAATCAGGAAAGGTCTGGATTTATACCTAGTTTCTGAGGTAGTCATACTTTTAAAAATCATATAAAAAATTCTTGTGACAAAAAACTTAAAAAACTCTGACAGATATTGGCCATTTTTATACATTATAAGTTCATCAAACAGAAAAAAACAAACATTTTTCTCTACAGAGAATATATAAAACATACACTGTAATTTATGCATCTATATACAAAACAAAATGTAAAAAAAAGTGTAATTTATGCATCAAAATACAAAAACAAAATGTAAAAGGAACTCGAAAATAAATATTGATAATAAATTAATACAATATATGTACAAATACATGACTGTTTCTTTTTTTTTTAGGTAAAAATGACAAATCTTGACAATGAAACGTTCAACTACAAAGTCACTGTACAAACAGAATAGACCATATCCGACTTATGGTATTAGGATTTACCAGACTACTTTTCACAGTATAGAAAACGCAACCTCATAGAACCTAAAACGTCATGAAGTTGGACACATGGGGCAGACACGTTTGTGACATAGGGTGGACAAACAACATCTGGTTAATTTGAATACCAGAACTCGGAGATAGTCTATAAGAAGGCAATATAGTAAAAAAGACATGCAATCTTAAGACCAAGTTTCATTGAGAATAAAAGCATCATTTATCAAGATAACACATTTAAACCTTGAATAGTAACAATCAGATACCCTGTTTTAATATTACACTATCTGACAGAGATGAAAAGGGGGATATGATACATACAGAAGCCAAAAAAACTTTTACAGAATAATATACAATTATTTACAATTAAGTATTATATACAAATATAAAATATAATACAATAATATAACAATACCTGAATAAAAATAATAACAAAGTAAATTTTTGGCCCTAAAACACCTTAAGGGGGTAAGAGTGTCTGTGAAAATGTAGAAGTAACCATAACTTTTGCAAAATTTGATCAATCTGAAAATGGTAGGTGCAAAGGTAGGTTTATATGATACCTGTAAAACTCTGACAAAATTTGAATAAGATATTATTAAGAGGGCCAAAGACTGATTCCTGACAAAAATATCTACGGATAGACAGAGACAGATGTACAGACAAGGTGAAACCAATAGACCACCCTAAAATCTTTGCATGGGGTTTAAAAATTTGAGTTACCGGTATATACCCAGTAGACTCAATTGTCCTAAGAAATCATTATAATATGAATATATCTAACTACTTGTAAAACAAGTCAAAACATTATCTTACGATAATTTTACCTATGCATCTAGACAATGATGACATAAATTATTTCAATTCCAATACTTTATATATTTTAACTTGTTTTTTAACATGACACCTGTATGATGCTTTTAAGGGAAAACTTGACAGACAATTGACACACCATATTACTCTTATATTTGACAGCCAATTTGCTTAATTTGAAAGTAACTTTTAGTCTTAAATTTGACCGCCAATTTTAGAGCAAACACTTTTGTTTAACATTGTGGAAACCTGTCTTTAATTATTCTATGATGTTGCTATTCTAAAAATCTGTAAGCTATGATGCAGATGATGAGTATACTGTGGCTTTACTATGGTTTCAAACATATAATGGACACCTACCAACTTTTCAAAAGGCTCATGAGGTGTACGAATCCAAGCATATTATAAAATTTGTAAAAGCAGTTTTAAATCTACTGTCTTATTGTTTTTCTTACAATCTGTATGACATAATAAAACCAGAAAACCAGTCACAGTTTTTCCAGTAAGGAAGATGTAATTGTTTAACTTGATGCTCTCATGGTGCAAAAACTATCACGAAATAAGAAGAGTTTGCAGGTATGTAAGTGTTTCAGGTAAGTCAAAATAGAATTCTATTTCTAAACTGAAATATAATGGTGCATGCAGTAGACATATTTAAAGTATATACATCTGAATTTGAGAATACTTTTTAAAACAATCGTAACAAAAGTTTTCTGATTGCGATGTGGTCAGTAAACTGTGTAACACTTATTCAACCCCTGAATGTTTATGCCTTCATAACATATTCACATCATTCCTCTACAAATCAAAATTATATCTTACTTCCTGGTTTTATATACATTGCATTTTCATTCTTGGTTTCATGAACAATGTGTTTTACTTCTTGGTTTCATATTCAATGTATTTCACTTCCTAGTCTGGTTTAATAAACAATGTATTTTAGTTCCTTGTCAATAACACTATTTTGTTTTACTTCTTGGCTTCATAAAATAATGAATTTTACTTCTGGATTAAAAACAATGTAATTTACTTCCTGGTTATGAAATCTCTACCTCATATACATAGACAATTCTAAAGTTGCTGCAGTGCTTCTGTGAATGTTAGAATTTCTACAAGATTCATCTTCAAACTTTTCTCTAAACACTGATAATAAAATTCAGGAGCCTGGAAACAAAAATAAAACCAATTGATTAATAAATGAGCTATATCTTTATTGTATTACATACAGTAAAACTGTGTTATAATGCCCTTTAATCTTTTTACAAATACATGTTTCTATGACTCTTTTTCATTTTTTCTTGGTACTGTAGAAGTACTTTTGATCATGGACATCATTTTTTGTGGTTTTCCTATATATTGCCGTATAGTGAGAACTTAAATTTGTGGTTTTGATTTCTATACATTATAAATTAAGAAAATATCTATTTTGCTAGAAATTTCATTTAGCAAACCCCAGAATCCACAACTAGAGGCTCAGAGACTGAGCCTGTATTGCTCACCTGACAAAATACTTCTCTGCCATGCATGACCGACTAGAGGCTCTTAAGAGCCTGTATACCTCACCTGGTCCATGACTGACATAAACTGCAGCACAAATTACCTCCTCCATGTTGAAATGTCTCATTTTTTTCTAGAAGTTTCAAAGGAGATCTCTGAACGTGTTTTCCACTCTGGTCCAATGTTAAACTATGTTCCCGCTGGCGCCATCTTGAATGAGGTGCAGACTTGGCAGACATATTTTTTAAAGAAGACCACTAAAGGCCTATTGTGACCAAGTTTGATTCCAGCTGTCCAGGTAGTTTCAGAGAAGAAGGTCTTTGAATGTGTTTTCCCGATAGGGTCCAATGTTAAGATATGTCCCCCACTGGCAGCCATCTTGGAATAGATGTGGGCTTGCCAGACACATTCTTCAATGGCGACCAACTATGGACAGTTGTAACCAAGTATGGTTCCAATTGGGCAAGTAGATTCAATGGTCTCTATGGCCATCACAGCCTATTTTAAACCACCCTTCAAAAAAATTTGGGCAGGAGTTCCCCTTATAATCCAAGTTATACATATTGCTGAAATCAAAACATTCCAAGTCCCCCTTTTGAAAAAAAAATCAACAGGGGTTCCCCTTATAATCTAGTTTATACATATTTCTGAAATAGGGAAGAACAAGAAACACAAACAAGTGTTTGTGAAACACTACATATGCCCCCAGATTCCGATTTTTACCCCTTTTTGACCCCTATGACCTTGACCTTTGACCTAATTTTTTTTTGCATATTTATGTTCCTCTTGACTAGACCTATACACTTGCCAAGTATTAAAAGTCTACCTTATATAGTTCAAAAGTTATAACCAAGGTTAAAGTTTTGGACACACAGACAAACAGACAGACAGACCGGACATATACAATATGCCCCCCGATCCTCGATCTGGGGGCATAAAAATATGTAGCAGAATACTTTTTTCAAAGACTCAGTGTTCTAGTTTGGTTTCCATGGCAAGTGAAAGCTCCACTATCCATTACAACCCATTTCAGACCACAATTTAAAAAAAATTTGGACAGGGGTTCCCCTAATACCTTTTGGGATTCGAAGCCAGAGATGTTTTTTGATATTGCCTGCCTCCGAATCCCTTATCAACCATGTATAATTCTATTCCGGAAATTTTTATCAAGTACCCCCACCTCTTTCCGAATAAAATAACGTTTGAAGTTGGAGATGTACAATATCAGCGATTGTGGAATCAAAGGAGGACATATTTTCCTTCAAGAATCTCTAAAAATATTGAATTGGACTTGCCTAGTATGGAAGTAACAGCTCCTTCTTTCCTATTGTCGCTTCGAGATGCCTTCCTTTACGCCATTTTGTTGTTCAGGAGTTCAGTCATGTGATCAATATTTTTAGAAGGCACGCACTATAGTCTTTTTTGTGGTAAATTTTTCCCTTCTCTGCAATGTACAAAGAGCCAAAAATTTACCACAAAAAAGTCTATAGCACGTTCTGTTGATCATGTGACTGAACTTCTAAACAACAAAATGGCGTAAACAAAATTTCTGAGTTAATGGCACCCGAAAAAGGGTGTTGGTGTATATAATTAGAACTATTAAATGAATTGAACATGTTCTAGTGATATAAAGAGTACTTTTATAGAAACAATAAATCTTTTTTAGCTATTTTTGTTATCAAATACAAATGTAATACCAAACATGTGATTTTAGGCTTTATTTCCTGATTTTAATGAAATGTTTTGTTCTATTTTTAGAAGTTGTGAGTTTGACCTTTGTCGCACAATTCTCAAAATTATTAGAGTTCCTCCCCTGATCATAAGTCATGTCTATGCCAAGTTTCATTTAGATGTGTAAAATGGTTCTGGAGATATTGTGCGAAAATGGATAAAATGTCAAATTTTTTCTCTATATTTAGCAGATTGTGACCTTGAACTTTGTTGCACAAACCTCCAAATCAATAGCGTTCTGCCTCTAATCATAAGTCATATCCATAATTCTTGTCACATGACCAACAAGAATGAATGAGATCTATGCAAAGTTTCATTTAGATATGACATGTGGTTCTCAAGATATTATGCAGAAACCAGCAGTTGACGCCCAGACACATGGACACCAAGACACCATTAATCAACTTTGTCGCAACTTGGCTAAAAATGTAGTCCTTGACAAAATGAAAATTTTTGCATTTGAATCTTAACCTCTTTTTCAAATTGTTTTTCCAAAAATAAGGCAACATGTATTAAATTACAAAAACTTGACCAATAAAGGGCAATAACTCCTATATCTGTATTCAGATGTTCTTCAAAATTTCCAGGTGGGTAGAGCTTGATATGCTGAACATTTTTGCCATTAAAGTTGACCTATATTTGTTGTAGTTTCTTTGATAAAAAATAAATTAGAGGCTCCCAAAACCCTGTATCGCTCACCTTGCTTTCAGTTGCCACAATCAAGCTAACATTGTAAGTTATACAGTTGAACTTAAATCTCTCAAACTTTGGTAGCTCAAACACCACCAATATCTTGAACTGTATTTAAAGTCTGATCTTGTTTTACTATATTTCTTTGTTGGCTTTTTTTGACAAAAAAGTACTTGCTAAGGACCACTTTCAACAACAATTTTGAAGTTGAGACAAAATTTTGTAAATGGCGGTCACAACAATTTTTAAAACCATATTTTTAAATTACCACATCAATATTTATTTGGAAACGAAATTTCATCGAAATCCGACCATTTTGAATTTTCCCGCCTTTTTGATGGCCATTTTGAAAATGGTGGTCAAAACAATTTTCAATACCACTTTTTAAATACAAATGTAGTGATATCAATATCCACTTGGACACCAAACTTCATTGAAATCAGACAATGTTAAATTTTCCCGCCTTTTTTGGCAGCCATTTTTAAATGGCGGTCAACGAACAATTTTTAACATCAGTTTTGAATTCACAACATCAATATCTATTTGGAAACCGAATTTCATTGAAATTGGACAATGTTGAATTTTCCCTCCTTTTTTAGCAGCCATTTGAAAATGGCAGTCAACAAACAATTTTTAACATCAGTTTTGAAGTAGTGACACCAATATCCACTTGGAAACCAAATTTTATTGAAATCCGACAATGTTGAATTTTCCCGCTTTTTTTTTTGGCGGCCAGTCTGAAAATGGCGGTCAACGAACAATTTTCTACACCAGTTTTGAAGTTGCCACAGCATGGCAAATATCTTATCAATTTACACTTAACCTTCATCTTCTTTAGTTATGGAAATAAAAGATGAAAAATATGCAAATTTTGAAAATTCCGAGAAAAAAGGGCAACAACTCCTACAAGGGTTTTGGATTTTCTTTAAATCATACTTTTTGTATAACTTTATGCACTTTATGTTATTTCAAGTCAAACAGCCCCATCAGAAAAAACAAAACATGCAATATGTTAGCTATACTTATTGTATACGTTTTTTATACTATACTAGTATTATAGTTATGCTATCATGCTATTGTTTGTCAACATGTTTGTTCTTTTATTACTTTAAAATTTCTTTAAAATTTGACCAATAAAGGGCAATAACTCCTATATATGTAGTCAGATTTTCTTCAAAATTTCAAGGTGGGTAGATCTTGATATGCTGAACATTTTAGCCATTTAAAGTTGACCTCTATCTGTTATAGTTTTAGTGATAAAAAATAAAGAATATCTAAATTTTGAAATTTTGACGGAAAAAGGGCAATAACTCCAAAATGGGTTTTCAGAATTTCTTCAAAATTGCAGGGTGGGCAGATCTCATCATACTGATCATATTTACCTATGTCAGACTTCGGTATCTGCAACGGTTTTTGAGTTATTTGCCAAAAACAGCAATTTACCACAATGTTCTATTTTTAGTAACAGCAGTCATGTCGTTTGGTCCTCTGACTAACGGAACACATTTTAAAACTACATACCCTGGTGATGACCCAGGCCAAGTTTGGATTAAATTGGCCCAGTGGCGACAGATGACGGACGACGGACGCCAAGTGATGGCAAAAGCTCACCCTGGCATAGCCAGGTGAGCTGAAAAGATTAAAATTTTGAAAAATTTTTGGAAAAAGGGCAAAAACTCCAAAATGGGTATTCAAAATCACAGGGCAGGTAGATCTTGTCATACTGATCACTTGTACCACAGATTTTTGATATCTGTAATTTGGAAAAAAACAGCAATTTACCCCTATGTGCTATTTTTAGTAACGGCAGCCATGTTGTTTGGTCCTCGGACTAATCGAACACAATTTTGAATCTAGATACCCTGGTAATGATTCAGGCCAAGTTTGGTTAAAATTGGCCATGCAGTTTCAGAGGAGAAGATCCAAGGGCTGTAACTCTGTACACAATCAACCATAATCATAATCTAAATAGCAATATTGTTAATGTTCAATAACTGTGATCTTAAAATTCATGTATGAAATGTAGTTACCTCATCTTTCATTTTACGAAGCTGATGCAGAAGATTTCCATTAAACTGGGCGAAGTATGGCACACAACCATCCAGTTTGTGTGAACATAGCCATTCACTTACATCATCGTTGTTCATCTTGAGTAAGTTTGAATTAGGAGGCGCTGCATAAGCTGTCGTTGTCGTTGAAGAAACTATATGAGCATCTGTGTTGTCTACAAGAAATAAAAGAAAATGTTTCAATGGGACACAGATGACCAAACTAGATTTATACATTGTATATAGGCAAACAGAAAGTAGATGAGTTGTGGACTTGAAAAGGGGAGACACAGTACAACTCATCACACCAAAGCTTCAGACCAAATATCAAATCATTCCTTCTTACACCCTATGAAATCCTTGATGAAAATTTCGGACGTACGTACAGACAAGGGTAAAACTTAATGCATCTTTTATTTCACAAAAAGGACAACAAATCTCAGACAAAAGCATAAACAACTCTCCAGCTGGTGAATTTTCCAGGAAAATTTTCACATCACACTTATAGATTTTCCAACGCCACAATGTTTATTGATGCAATTTGACCCCATTGACTCAAGCTCAACAGGCGCAATCAATTCATAAAAAGAAGTATGAAAGTAGTATATTGCAGTACACATCCTTAATTTTTTCTTAATATATTTCACATAAAAAGTGACATTTTCTAAAAAAGTTAGTTTGAACTGAAATGATATGAAATTTTTATAAACTTAGAATCTTATGCAGTTGTATGTTTTGCAGTATTAATTTCTTGATGGTAGTTTCAACTAGTTAGTAATTCAAACTTTTAAAAGTTTAACATCAGGATTCTTAATTTTAAACATTATGTTTAAAAGATTTATTCTTTAAAAATAAAGGCCAGAAAATTGTGCCAAAATTAACAATTGCACTGCATAATATAATAAAATTCCCTAACCGACTTTTGTACATGTTAAATTACTGTATTGTATGATGATTTATCGGTAATTTGTATGAGGTCCTTTGATGTCTTGAAACAAATATTTCCAGTATAGGCTACTGCCCGAATACGTAAAAATATTGGGGAAAGTTCCTTAAGCTATGCCTACCTTGTTAATCAGCGCATCAATGTAAACAAAGAAATATGACATCTACAAAATCTTTAAAGTATCGCATAAATTCTTTAACTAATCAAAAGTCAATTTCATGATTTCTTCAAATTTGATTTTCATTTTTCAAAATTTGTTGTATCAAATATTTTCGTTGATTACCGATGAAGAGAATAATAGGATATTTCAAATATTGTCTCCAATAATAGACTTGCCCACAAAGTGGGCTCGTCCATTATGTCGACAATATTTTTGGTATCGGAAACAAAACTTCCATTATTCTATATTTATTGATTCTTTTTCAGTAACTACATTAGCTCCTGGTTCAAACACATTTTTACAACAAAAATCA
>MJUU01021493.1:95371-107150 GCA_002080025.1 Modiolus philippinarum
GGCCATTTTGAAAATGGCAGTCAAGGAACAATTTTCAACACCGGTTTTGAACTCGCAACATCAAGATCTATTTGGAAACAAAATTTCATTGAAATCGGACAATGTTAAATTTTCCCGCCTTTTTTCGCGGCCATTTTGAAAATGGCGGTCAAGGAACAATTTTCAACATAAGTTTTGAAGTCGCCACAGCATGGCAAACATTTCATCAATTTACACTTAAGCTTCATCTTCTATAGTTTTGGAAATAATAGATGAAAAATACGAAAATTTAAAAAATTCAGTGAAAAAAGGGCAATAACTCCTACAAGGGTTTATGGATTTTCTTCAAAATTTCAGGGTGGGTAGGTCTTGATATGCTGAACATTTTTGCAATTTACATTTGACCTCTATCTGTTACACTTTTTGAAATAAAAATTAAAAATGCAAAAATTTTGAAAATTTCACGGAAAAAGGGCTATAACTCCCAGACAGGTTTTCAGATTTCCTTCAAAATTGAACAGTGGTGCTGATCATTTTTACCCCCATGTCAGATTTTTGATATCTGTAATGGTTTTCGAGCAATTTGCAAAAAAAAGCAATTTACCCCTATGTTCTATTTTTAGTAACAGCGGCCATGTTGTTTGGTCTAGGGACATAAAAATCACAAACTTGAAAGTGCATACCCTGGTGATGATTCTGGCCAAGTTTGGTTAGTATTGGTCCAGTAGTTTCAGAGGAGAAGATTTTTGAATAAAAGTTAACGGACGGATGGATGGACGACGGACGCCGAGTGATGGCAAAAGCTCACATGGCCTTTGGCCAGGTGAGCTAAAAAATGAGTTCTTTTACCATTTTGAGGTCCCCTGCAGTCTCCAAGGTAACCAGTACCAGGGTTTTGGAATCTGTTTTCCAAAGACCACTCACATGTGTCCAACTGTGCTAAGTGCCAAGACTGACTTGCAAGACAATAATTCTGCAGCATTCCAAACATTGGCTCCTATTTACATCTGCCAAATATGCCCTTTTCATATCTGGTAACCCTCCCTCTTTAAGGGGGAGACTCCCTCTTACTAGTATAATCTCCCCTTTGAATGGATCTCCCTTGAGGGAGATCAAAATCTCCCCCTTACTGCTTTTTCTCACCCTAAACCTCCCTCATAGACAAAACAGGGTCATTTTATAACAGCATTCCCAAATTTGTTTTGTGTTCTTGGCAAAATTATGAGTTATGATGCATAATTTTAAAATCATGATAGAATTTTGATTCTAGAAATTGATCTTACATATAAATGATTTCTCCCATTTCATATTCTCTTTTCTTCTTTTATAATTGCAAGTTTTTGTTGAAAAAAGGTCATTACATGAAATCTCCCCCTTACATGGGCTGATCTGAGGGAGATCTCCCTCGTAGCAGCTAGCAAAGGTTAACATGTATGCCTTTTAGAATCCTTTTCATGAATGAAAGGGTTAAAAGTATATTTCCACAGTAAGGTTGTTTTCAAAAGTTTTGAAACAAGAAACATGTCTAAACCTATATATGAAAGCTTTGTGGCAATATTCATCAGTAATTTTTATTGATTTCCTTTGATCTAAAGAGATTGTTATCAGTATCACCTAACTAGATATTTTCACAAAAGTATCCGTTCAGGCCTAAAAAAAATACCTGTGTTTCCGGTAACATTCTCTTCAAAATTAGGGTCGGTAGGTAGGCATTTTTTTATTTTTCCAAAACTTTTTACACAGACATATAGAGAGTAACTTCTGGACTTTAACAGTGCTATTTAAAAGTTGCCAAAAAAACTTTAGGGTAGGCATTTTTAGTCCCAAAAATCTAGGGTCGGTTGGGTTACCAGAAACACAGATTTTTTTTTATTCTGCCTCACTGAGAAGCATCACATGCATATTGGGTACAAAGCTTGCCCAGACAAGCCTACTTTGATACTAGCCGTGATTTATCTGTTCTGAACCTTTATAAAAAGAACATCTGTCTAAACCAAACAAAATTTTTGGCCCAAATAGGGTTCAGTTAAGAAAAGTTTCCCTGTACATGCACTGCCAAGCATTTCAAATATCTTTATAAACATAGTTTTCACCTTACCATTCCTTTTTTCTACAGCGTCTCCTAATTTTCCCATTCCTTTTAATTCTTTTGTCAGTCCATTCCATGGTTTTTCAAAAGGATATTTTCCACTAAAATCAAAATATAACTTAGCACCAAGAATAGCTCCTAGCCAACCATCTGGTCGATATTGCTTCTGTAACATCAAGGGGATGTAATCCTTCCGTAATTGGAATGTATATTCTGCTTCTGTTGTTAAAAAAAAATAATTACACACCTTTTTTGACTTGCAAATAAAATATTCTTTTACCATATCCTTTTGAATGTGAAGTTTTAATCAGAATTGAGAGCTTTGTTTGAATATAGAATTGTATATTCTGGTGTAACAGAGGTGATGTAAAAACAACACGATCTTTAAATATTTGCCATCAGGATTTATAGTAATAGTTCCTTATACAAGACCTTCTAACTGATAAGGGATATCTTCGACAAGTGTCTTTTCCCGAGTTAAACAAGAATAAATGACAAAAAATTTCCCATTCAAGTGGAAGATATCCTGATCTTAAATTTAGGGCGAATAATTAAGAAGCTATTTCTTGCATAAATAAAATACAACAATCAAACCAAAGGAAAGCAAAACTTGCCATTTCTTGCGGAGTTTTCTTCTGTGCTATCAAATCATTCAAGGAGTTTATTATGGTAACAATTGTGACGTCAAACAAATGGCAATGTTGGGTTGGACGCTTACCCTTGTAAGATAGCTTCAAACTCCCTTGTCTTCTATGGGCTGTCTTACACAGAAAACAACCATTTATGGAAGAACATAATTTCTTTCCTTAGATTCAATTAAGCCATACTGAATTGTAATACTGTAAAACCTTGATGTACTGAGAATAGACATTCTATTCAGTAGATCAAGAGTTTTCACTAAACTAAATGGAAATGTGTAATACAGTAGTCCCTCTCTTGGGAGGCCACCCCTACTGCAATGAAAAACTGGCCTTTCAAATGAGGTGGCCTTCCATGAGAGGATTCTCTTCTGACCATTCCAATTGTTACAAGTTTAGAACATACAAGTTCTCTTTTCCTCTCTGTGTATGAGGAAGCATATATACAATGATAATCATCATTAACTCACATTACCAGTTTCTAAATTGAATATATAGAAATCTTTCAATTTTGTGGGATTAGGTAAAGATTTTGAAGAAAAATTGCAAAACATCATATTTTGTATCTTTGACATTCTATTTGTTCTTAAAATCGTGTTCAAAGAAATTTTTTCAATAAATTTACAACAGGTATTGTCATTATAGCTTCAAAGAAAAAAATTAAATTTTTGATTATTTGAACACAGATTTTAAAGGGAAATAACCCATAACGGTAAAACGGTATTAAAAAAAAACAATAAACAAAAAGTGACAAAAACAAACATGAATTTTCTTGATCTGATGATGTTTTCTCAATTATCAAAACATATTTATGGAATGGAGTAAAATATTAACAGCTTAATTGGGCCATTTAGCAGTATAGGTAACTATGTAATTTATGAATGAGTTAATTGACATGTAAACATTGCCTATGTTTATTTAACAAATCCGTTAATTTGTCAAAAAGAAGTGATAAAGCTAATCAACTTTGGGGCCCAGAAAAGGACAGAAAGACAGCTGCAAGATATAATTGTTGACATTTTTCACAAAAATGTGTTTTTGAAAACTTATTATATGTGACCTAAAGAACAAAGGTCACTTCCAGGTCAAATTTTCAACAACTTCCGGTTTGATCGCAATTTGTAAACAGTGAGTGTTTGGCCGTTTATACGAGGTAAAAAGAGTCATTTAGACACCAAAAGGGTGGCCGTTGGACGCGTCAGGCGGGTGGCCGTCTATATGGGGTCATTTTGTACATAAAAATGTTAATGCAAAGGAAATATGGCCGTACAAACCGGGTGGCCTCCCAAACGAGGGGCCGTTAAGTAGAGGGACCACTGTATCTAAATTTACGAAATCCTTGTTTAACTAAGGCATATATCCCTATCACAAAGGTCTGCTTTTGGGCAATTTTGACTTAACTAGATCTTATAGGTTAATTGTTATCTATTAGCTTTAATATATATTATTGGTCTCCAACATTAAGGGATTCCATCTGCACTGAAGAGACATAAATTGTCAAAAGGGCCATCATCAGAATAAAATTTTAAGTAACTTGGGTATTTAGTTATTTGCTTTGTCCTTGTTTGTTCGTTTGTGCCAATAAACCAGTTCAAATTTCTGGTATTTACATTCACCAATTGTTGTTTGTTTGCCCAAGTCACAAAAAAAGTACTTCAAAAACAAAATTTCATGATGTTTTAGTCTTCATGACGTGATGTTTTCTATACTGTGAAGTGTGGAAAAGTGGTCTGGTAAATCAAGATACCAGAACTCTGATATGGTCTATTTGGTTACCTCTATACTCTCACTTTTTCTTGATTTTTAAATTTTGAAAGCGGCAGTTGAGAGAAAAATTTTCTCCTTTCAATTTCTTGTTGCAGTATTGGTTTGCTGATTAACTATGGCCTTGTAATGGAGTCATGAAGGGATCATTAGGTTATAAAATCATGCTTCTTAATTTGCAAAATCAAGAACCATCCCTACATGGCTTTTGGCTTTAACTAAGAGAGCTTTGTTAAATCGCAGATCATGTCTTATTTTAGGGGTATTCTTCATGGATAACGCTTAGACCCCTTTTGGACCCCCTTTTACAATACATCCACTTCTCCAACCGCCTTGGATACAACTTAATCAACTGTGAAGATAGCCAGTACACATACCTAATCTACAATTAGGACTGAGTTTATATTTTTCTGACATACAAATAAGAACTACTGAGGCATTCTCTACAGCTTCTGCCATGGCTGACAGCGTGGAACCTCCCATTCTCTCTATATCTATCCATACTTCTAAACCTTCTTGCTGAAAAAGTAAGTCTTCAAATGTATAATTCAACATTACAGATGAGGTGTTATCTAGATTATGNATGAAAGACTCTGAAAACACAGCATTAACATACATGAAGTAGTGGTCCAATAGACCTGAAAATTAATATACATTATACAACTCATAATTGTCAAGCTCAAGAAAATACAAAATGATTTCCAATGAAATATTTGGATAAATATCAAAGTATCAGCAAACAGGAAGTAGTCACTCTATAGTTCAATAAATTGCTTGAACTATAAAAATCCTAATTTCCAACCTCCAGACTTAACATTAAATCATTCCCACTGAAACAATTCATTTTATATCTAACAATTCAATATGCACAAATAAATGTTTTCCTCCCACAATATCTACCCTTAGTATTATTTCTTTGAAAAAGTCCCCCATGCACATCTCCATATAGTTCCATTGATTTATGAAAGGTTTCATCTAAATCCTTCAAATGGATAAAGAGCAGTTGTTGAGAAAATATTTCTTGCCTAAGGAATAAATGAAAATTTATAGTGGAATTATCTCCCTTCAGGGTTTCTGGCAATAAATATATTCCATTGTACATCTCTCCATATAGTGTCCTTCCTCTGTCTAAATTTTCATACATGTAAGTTTCATAGTTTTAGAGGAGATGCACTTTAATTATTGGACAACAATAGAATGTAAGCTAGTGTACTAAATAGACAATTTCAGAATGTGAGCTGGTATATTAATTGGATGGTTTTCAAAGATTTCATGTATGATAGTGTGCTTATATGATGATTCTGAATTTTCAAGTGTACTAATTTATGATTCTGAACTTATCAGGCAATATAAGAATGTCATACCTGTTAACCCTCCCCCTTTAAGGGAGAAGACGAGGCATAATGTCCCCTTTGAATGAATCTCGCTCGAGGCAGATTAAAATCTCCCCCTTACTGCTTTTTCTCCCCTAAACCTCCCTCATAGACAAAATAGGATAATTTTTAACAGTATTCCCAAATTTGTTTTGCTTTCTTGGCAAAATTATGAAATATGATGCATAATTTCTACAAGAGTGGACCCTAATAGATGTCTTGCCCGTCCCTGCTTGTCGCTAAAACAGTCATGTACTGCTCAAGAGCAACCTACAAGCCAAATATTATTACAATACCACTTACAGTAATTAAGAAACTATTCTCATCAGAAACACTCAACTTTGTTCACTAGACCATGAAATTGAGGTCAAGGTCAAAAGCCATATGGCAGACTGACATGTACTAACCAAGACCAAGCTATATACCAAATATCATTGACCTATGGCTTGTAGTTATTGAGAAACAGACTTACGCAAAAAAACTTAACCTGGTCACTGGACTGTGAAATTGAGGTCAAGGTCAAAAGCCATAGGACAGACTGACGTGCACTAACCAAGACCAACCTATATACCAAATATCATTGACCTATGGCTTGTAGTTATTGAGAAACAGACTTAAGCAAAAAAAACTTAACCTGGTCACTGGGTCAAAAGCCATATGGCAGAGTGACATGTACTAACCAAGACCAAGCTATATACCAAATATCATTGACCTATGGCTTGTAGTTATTGAGAAACAGACTTAAGCAAAAAAACTTAACCTGGTCATGATCACTGGACTGTGAAATTGAGGTCAAGGTCAAAAGCCATATGGCAGACTGATATGTACTAACCAAGACTAAGCTATATACCAAATATCATTGACCTATTGCTTGTAGTTATTGAGGAACAGACTTAAGCAAAAAAACTTAACCTGGTCACTGGACCGTGAAATTGAGGTCAAGGTCAAAAGCCATATGGCAGATTGATATGTACTAACCAAGACTAAGCTATATACCATATATCATTGACCTATGGCTTGTAGTTATTGAGGAACAGACTTAAGCAAAAAAACCTTACCTGGTCACTGGACCGTGAAATTGAGGTCAAGGGCAAAAGCCATATGGCAGACTGACAAGTACTAGCCAAGACCAACCTATATACCCAATATCATCAACCTATAGCTTGTAGTTATTTAGAAACAGACTTAAACAAAAAAAATTAATCTGGGCTCTGGACCGCAAAATTGAGGTCAAGGTCAAAAGCCATATGGCAGACTGACATGTACTAACCAAGACCAAGCTATATACCCAATATCATTGACCTATGGCTTGTAGTTATTGAGAAACTGACTTAAGCAAAATAACTTAACCAGGGCACTGGACCGTGAAATTGAGGTCAAGGTCAAAAGCCATATGGCAGACTGACATGAACTAATCAAAACCAAGCTATATACCCAATATCATTGACCTATGGCTTGCAGTTATTGAGAAACAGACTTAAGCAAAAAACTTAACCTGGTCACTGGACTGCGAAATATAGGTCAAGGTCACGATTTTGTGTCTGCTAGATAGGGTTCGTTGTAAGCTACCTATGGACCCAATATAAAGATCCTACATCAAAGGGTTCTATGAAATAACTTGAGTTTACGCCGTCGCCGCCGACATACTTTGCACACCTATGTCTCCCTTTCCGCGACTTTCATCGCGGGCGAGACAAAAATCATGGCTGAATTTTTATTTTAGAAATTGATCTAACGTCTTATATAAATGATTTCTTCCATTCCACATTCTCTTTACATCAATTATTAATGCAAGTTTTTGTTGAAAAAAGGTCATTATGTAAAATCTCCCCTTTAGATAGGCTAGTATGAGGGAGATCTCCCTCATAGCAGCTACCAAAGGTTAACAGGTATGAAGAATGTGTGCTAATGTCTACTAATCAGACAATATAAGAATGTGGCATACATGCCATGTTTTCAGAATGAGTAAGAGGAAGATTTTTTGGCCGGGGGCATAGGGGGCCGCCTAGGCCCCCATCAGGGTTCAGGGGCAGAGCCACGATGGGGGTTCAGGGTTTTCAGCTTTTTAACTTTAAAATTGGAAGGCCAATATTTAATGTTCCCTTGGACAATTTTCATTTTATACTTTATTAATCAACAAAAAATGGCTACTGAAAACGGAATTGAATGTTCAATTAAAAATTCAGTAAAACCAACCTCAGCATATAAGACTTAAGTCATTTTCTGTAGTAAAATACAAGCTAAGGGTTGACGTGTGATCCAACGAAGTTGCAACATTTTACAATATCGTTTTGCCTTAGGTTGGATATGGAGAATTTTCCCCGGGGAATTTTCACAAAACGGCAAAAGCAGTCCTTTCTTCGATGAGACAATCCCTGGATATTTATATTTGTTTTTAAAGAGTTGGTCATATTGTTTCTTGCTTTTTCAACGCTCTCGTCAAAATCTAAACTGGGCTCCTGTTGTGTTACACTAACGAGCATAGAATTGTGGACCGACGGACCAGTTTGTCAGAGTCATCCTCCATGTTTTTTATACACAAAACGTGTAGTTGCCTTTGTGTTTGACATTAACGGAATACTTAATGATTTTACAAGTGCTTAAGTGATCAATACAATTTAATTTTGAAATCGATGCCGGACAAATGCGGAAATCTGGAAGAAAAACGGACGGCGCGTAAGGCGTATTTCACTCGCGTTTTCCGTACAAATTATGCGGAAATCGGAAAACATGGCATGTATGATGTGTGCTAATATCTACTTATCAGACAATTTCTGATATTTGCAATTGTACTTATTAGACATTTCTGACTTTTTTGTTCTTATCAATTTCAGAATGTGTGCTGTTGTATAATTAGACATTTTCTGAATGTGTGCAAGAGTATTAATTAGACAATTTAAGAATGTGTGCTTGTTATACCGGTACTTATCTGACAATTTCAGACTAGTAAACAAGTGTACTAATTAAACAATTTTTAAGAAAGAATAGGGGCATATAGTGTTCGGGTCTGTCTGTCCGTCCATCCATTCGTCTGTTTGTCCATCCAAAGTCAGGTTTACCCTCAGGTTTAATTTTTTTCAGTGGAGGATGTATGCTATTACCATGAAACTTTAAATACACATTAGGGACATAAAGTTTTGTTGATAATATGCTTGTGTACTTACTAGACAAATTCACAATATGTGTCTGTTTCACTGATAAGATTGATTGATTGAATACTGTTTAACGTCTACTGAGCAATATTTCGGCTATATCAAGACGAGGACAAGTTTGTTAATAAATAATCACTTTGGGGTATGGAAAGGGTGACATGGGACGGGAAATTCTGACTGCCACTTGAAAAGTAGGACAGAATCAAAAGGGGTGGGTAATTTAGCCTTGTAGCCGATCACCTACGGACCACTCAAAAGAGCTTGCTACAAGGGTTCTTTAACGTGCAGGAAGCGTGGCATTTCTTCCAACACATGGACCTGAGTTTACATCCCATCCGAAAGATGGGTTGTGTATTTATTCATCCCGCACCACCACGGAATGGGTCCTATTTCTATATCCAGGGGTTCCCTCGGGGTCAGCCCTGTTTAGGAGGGGTCATACCCTGCAAGCCGGAGATACTAGGTCCTATTTCTATACCACGGGGTTCCCTCGGGGGTTCTCTGATAAGGCAGTCTAAGAATGTACACCTGTTTTACTGAATGTGTAGGATCTACTGCATATCACTTAAAACCAACATTTTTCAAAATGGAAAATGTATTTGGGCTTTTCCGTTAAATGCATGTACCAGGGTTGGAAGGCAATTTTCTACTACCCCCACAACCAAGGGTAATGGACAAATATTATAGCAATAACAGGGATGATTTTAGCTCTTTTCAAATGGGTCCCCATGTACAGTGACCGAGATATAAACTCTGACGTAAACTTGAATGTAAGTCACTCAAGCCGAAAATGGAGGTCAAAGTGACCCAATTTTGCCTGGATGCTGACCTACCATCAGAGATGCATGCACATGCAAGGTTAGATGATCCTACCATGTACAGTGACTGAAGGGATGATTTTAGCTCTTTTCAAATGGGTCCCCCGTCCAACAAATTGGGAATTTTGCATCGCGACAACTTAGATTGGGAAAAATGAAAATATATCAAATACTGCAACATACTTTTGTATACACCAAGAATATGTGTAAGTACACACAACAACAGTTTAAAAAATGGAAAGTATCATTACACCAAAGCCATTAAGACTATATTTTATACATTTTTTTCAAACATTAAGACTAAATTTTATTTGGTTTTTCATATTACACCAGATGTGAATTTTATCAAGCTGATCATCAGCGAAAGAAGTACAGCTCTTTTCCTATATGAAAGCAAATCAACATTCTGTCAGAAATTCTTTGGTTGTCTGCAAATAAAGATGACTTACACATTTCAACATTTTCACCAAAATCAAACCCTTCATACCTAATGATATATATATATATATATCTCATTCCATGAAATAACTATATATATTCATTCATTAGTCATTTCCACATTTCGTTTTAACTAGTAGAAATGAAAGTACCCCCATATGAAGTGCAGTTCCAAATTCTCAACCAGTTAAAACTCCCAGTTTCAGAAACTCTGATTTCAAGTCATAACTAATCAATATTTATTTCAATGCAAACCGTATCTTTGGCAATGAGAGCATTTGCACGTTACCACGTATTTCAAAAGTAATAGATGAAAGTCTCGAATTTTAGACACGACAATGAACGATAACAACACGATTTCAATTCACTTTACGCATTCTGACTTTCAAGATGTTCCCTTATGGACATTTGCGATCTCAGACATTTTGTTCATCTTCAGGGTGGTCGTAAGATAGCGAAAATTGCATTATTTAGTTACTTCTGGAAGTTACTGCGATGTTTTGAGTAATTTCCGGTTCTAACAAAAGGCGACAAGGATCGGCACGAAAGATTCACCGCAGACGGAAATGAAAAGAATCCGGATTTTGTAAACATTGTTGCCGAGATTGGGAATTTTCTTGTTTGGGGAATGGGGCCGCCAAGAGGGGAATGGGGCCGCCAGGCGGCCCTAAATTATATAGTAGCGTCATCCCTGAATAAGATACAAAATCGACAAGAACCCACAATAATTTTCATTTTCTGCCTTCCGACCCTAGTACATCCTTTTTAATAGAATAGTCCTTCAATGTTCTTTACCTTCAATCTATCTTTCAATTTATACACAATGTCTTTTTCATTCCAAGCATAACTTATAAATACATGTTTTCTGTTTTTCCTGGAAGTACTTGATTTTGGACCTGAAATTAGTACAAGAAATATACTTATAGAAACAAAGCAAAAAAAATGCCCAGCATACAGAAGAGTAGACAAACAGCTTATCAAATTTCTGACCATCTGTTTATAGTGACAAAATCTCACAATTTTATAATGCCAAGTTTTCTTACAATCGACTTGAGGAATGTCTTTTGTTTGTCTATATGTCATTATCAGCCACTGGCTTAAGACACTATAATTCTGTCGGGCAAGGAATGACCGTGATTGTAAGAGCACTTTGCCAGTTGGTTTATGTTTGTTAATGATCCCGCATCCATATAGTTGGATCGTTTTTGCCATAATTATACTTGAATTGTGAGCTACGAATTAACCACATTTACAGCAACTGCAACAACTAAGGATAAAGATTTGACTCTGAAACTCATCGTTCCCCTGGGTTACATAATCACCAGAAGGGATATGGATGTAGCACTGTTCAACATTTATAAAGAATTCCACTCAACCAGTGCTAGCGGACATCTTGAACTTACCATGAGGTATGAGAACAGCTCATTGTTGAAGCCCTAGTGGTGACTTTAAGATGTATAACAACAATAAAAGCATTGTTCCTTGCTTGGTTTTACCATGTATTTGTAGTGATTTTGTTTTATGTACA
>MJUU01021496.1:0-30279 GCA_002080025.1 Modiolus philippinarum
TATTTTATTATTTTTTGCATCAAATGTTGGATATTTTGACAGGATTTACAAATAGATAAATAAAATCCTCCATTAGTGGATATACTCAAAGTGGCATAGAAAACATATTTTTCAATGGAATTGATTTATTTGAACTGCATGTGTCTTCAGGAATACGAGTCGAACTAATGTGATACTAATATCAACAATTTATGATATATTTATATTTCCTTTGCCGTCCCTACTTCGTGTTGCCGCATATAAAAAATAAAAATAAAAAGTAAACAACAGCATAATAAAAAGCAAATGTGGACGTTAACATGGCAACATACGAAGTCTTATATTGTAGGACTATGGCAAAGACCGAAAGAATCTTTCAACGCCGATGATACAACATGGTATTGTAACTCCCCACTTGGTTAAAAACACTCTTGCTAATTTGATGTCTGAGATATCCATAATCGCAAATCTGTCTACTACTTACACGAATCATTCAGTGAGAGCAACCAGCATAACAGTTATGGACCCAGGAGGTGTAACAGAACGTCACATAATGAAAGTGTCAGGTCATCGCAGTGAATCGTCAATAAAAAACTATTCTAGGCGTGTGAGTGATAAACAAAAAAGGGAAATTTCTGGTGTACTGAGCAATGCAATTACAGGAAATACACATACCGAATCTAATGATTACGCAAATGATGCATCTGTAATAAAAACAGTTGCTAATGATCATGATACTGAACCACCTATACCACCTGAACTGTATGATTTGTTTTCAAATGACTTTGAGCTTGACCAAATAACGGATGAAAATGTAAACCCACAAGTTAATGTTGCCAAGGAAAACAATAGCGTGAATCAAATAGATTGTGCATTTAAAGGCCTTTTTTCATTTAATCCAGTTTCAAAACTGTTCAGTCAACATTACAGTTAGCAACTATCAAGCAAAGAAAAAAAAATGTTTTACATGTTTTATCCTAGTTTAAGACTGGTCTGGTTTTTTTTTCTTGAAACAGTTCAATTTAATATGTTATTTGTTATCTGTTAAATATGAATTTTGTTGAGGATATAAAGACAAAAAGTTAAATGGAATGAATCTCTTACTATAGAAACAGATACTTTTATAGACATGAAATAAAAATAAAGGGATGTGAAGTAAATGTTCATGTAAACAAAATAAAATGAATAAACAACACTTTTGTATAATATCGAAGAAAACATGGTCACATAAAATATAAGATACCAAGTCTAACGGGTCTGAGGAAAGCACTGAAGAATCTTTGCATACCACCTATGGGAGATATGTTCAAGGAGTAAGCAGTTTAGTATCAAAGTGATTTTAAAAAAAAAGAAATGTGATATTAGAGAGGCTTAAACTTATCTTTGCGACAATTCAGTGAGTTTATCTTTTAATTCTCTCAATTATTTATAATGTTAAAAATACTTTTGTCTTGTTGGAACCTTAATGCATTACTATTGATTAGAAACGTCATTTGAACGATGGAGGCTGCGATTTTTATCAAAAATGTTGAAAGTTTCATCCGTTAACCCAAATTTTCACCAATTCTATGTATGAAACATGGCTGTACAATTATTTCTATTAAAACATGCATGAAAAGATTTTTGATGTAACTACATCATTCAATTCTTTGTCACCGAATAAGTTTCTAATGTCGTTGGTTCAGAATGCAGCTAAGGTTACCGTGAATTTAGTTGAACTTAAGTCTAATCAGTGCAGAGCAATAAAAAAAATTTTAATCATTGTCTATTGATCAAGAAACTAGTATCTAGAAAGGTGCAAAGAGGTAACATCTCATAACCTACCATGTCAATCCTGAATTCAGCTGAAAAATATGTTGACAAGCAATCCTTCAACCTTACCATATAAATGCGTCAAGGGTTTAGAACATCCATACAAAAAATGATTTCTTATCGACTGTCAGTCTTTTGATGCAGCTCCATTGTGTTTTCAAAAGTCACACTTTCATTGAGTAAGTTACTAGTAACCATGCAATGTTTATTCATTACGATAAACTATTATCAATCGCAAAAACGCAACTCTCCGTCATCATTGAAAAGAATAACTTATCGTGTTATACAAAATAATAAACAGAAAGCAGGGAGGTCCTTTTTTGCACCGGAATCCCAGTATCCTCCCTTTCTGCATTATGCCATCCCGACAACCCTGGTCTGCCCAGCACAGAGAACATTATAGAAAACGTACTTTAATTAAGCGTAAATTATATAAAACCACATCATAAAAAGCCCAAACTTGACGCCTCTGACAACAAAAATGAAAGCCAGTCAGATGAAATTGTAAAGGAAAGAATATGCAATCAGGTTAATTGATATCAATGCACCAGGTTGAGACAAGAATTAAGTGGTACTTCCATCACTGTAAAATAAATTGAACATTGTAACCAGTTTGCGCAGTGGTTTATTATAATGAAATGTTAAGCAAATCAGTCTCTTCCCAAAGGCAATATTTTCTATAGGTAATTCATGGCTGTCGTTACATGGTTCACTAACGACATTGTTTTACCCGATAAAATAAAAGTCGTATTGCAAAGTGATTTGTTAAACGGGATGCAGTTTAAGGAAAAATGTGTTTGCTTTACATCCTTTTTGAAAAGCAAAGGCCAGGTTTTAAACAAAACAATTCTCAGAGGTTAATTTTGTACATTAAAATCTCAAAATTATTGTTCCTACATATTATAATACGATGTCCTGATGGGGGAATTGATTAAACTGTTTGAAATATAATAAAATAAGTATGGCCCTCTGTTGACGTGAAACATCCAGATTTATCAACCTCCTTCTGTAAAACCATGACTGTCTAATAAACCAGGTATAATGTCGCCTACTTAAACGAATAACAAGATCCATCTAATCAAACCAGCAAAAAGGGGGAGAAATATCCTGCCAGTGAGCAAAATGTTATAAAATCATCTGATTCAATATGCAGTATCAATACCTGGGCTAAAATATCATGCTTGGGTAAAAACACAAATGAATCTGCGAGAAATTAAAGAAAGACGGCAATATTCGTTCGAAAAACTTAAAGGGGATGTTATTGAAGTGAATCAGTCTTGGCTTATGCCTTGAGCAGCCTGATGAAATAAAAGAATCATATCCAATACGAAGAAATCCATTACAGATTTATTGAATTTTTTCGCTTTCCTCTCGAAATTCATATTTCCAGACTTTACTAATGTGGATAAGTATCGCCAGTCTCAAAAAAAACGTACAGATGAGTAATACCATATAATAAATACAACTAGATAAAAGGAAATTGAAACCTGCATTTATAATGTTAAAACCATTGGTAACAATGAACATTTATTTAGCGCTTTCCAAGACTAGGACGTCAAGGGAATACCCAGGGATTTACCTCCACTTCTGTCAGGTGGGGTTCCAAGGACCCACCATATTAATTTTCCTGGGTCATTCTGAAAAAAAAAATGTGGGTCCCAGGAGGTCACATATTTTTTTTTTTTTTTGATGGATTAGTTAGTTTTAGTTATAAGCCCAGTAAGCAGTTTTATGCTATATCAGGACGAAAGCCGATGAATCAATTCAGAAAATTACATATAAAAAGGTAATACAGGAGGAAGTAACAAAAGAGTTAAAGAACTTTGATAGGAGGAATAAATTTCCTGCCCCTACCCATTTCTTCAATTTTCCTGTCCAGGAAAATGGGTAGGGGCAGGAAATTAAGTCTTTTATATACAACTCCCAGCAAGTCGGCACTGGAACAAAAAAACGTAGTAAAGAATGTGGTACGTTGTGCGTGGCGTTTTTCAACAATGTTTGGCTACAATGGTCCGCGTTTAGGCTTTCCGTATTATGAACTGAGTATCCCACATAAACATTTCTCTATCTATCATCTAAGGACGCGTCCGCCAGATCTATAGTCGGAGTCGCTGAAAACCAATTCAGGTGCCAGGTGAATTGTACTTAAGAACAAAGATACTTTGCATCTTGTTGATAATGTTCAAGTTTAAAAAGAGCAAGTTTGTGGTTTGTGTTTAGTTCTGCATTTACCCCAGCCCGAACACACAAATGTCACAAGTTATAATGCCGCCAATCATTCCGGTCATTCTGGAAAATATCTATCGTTTTTCTACTTCCCCTTAACCCGGTTTTTAACTGCTTATTTGATCTTAATGCTGCTGATGAGAGGTTACTCCTTGAAACACGTGTACAGCATAATGGAATTTACTGTATTTAATGCAACTTCGGTATTTTTGTATTTTTTTTGTATTTTTTGTATTTTTTTTTTTTTTTTGCTCACACTTGTTTCCTGACGCCGTTTGTTTTCTCGATTCTATTTCTGATAGTGTGCGCGCATATGTATTTGTTTGACTAATTATGGTATTATCCGATGAATTCCCGAAAATGAATCTAAAAATAGAAACAAAATGTATTTAGTGTTTCTCCTTGATCTTGAATTTCAAATAATATTCTTTCATGTGAATTGAGCCGATTCGCTATTCTACACAACTTGGTGCCAGATCTACATGTATGTAGTAGCATTTTTATACGTTAATTATGTTGCGTCCCGTCGGACCCACATTGTAATAAAACATGCGTCCTGTCATTTATTTTTGCGTACCAGACGCGTGTCTTACGCGTCCCGTAAATCCCTGATACCATAACAAGAACAGCTTGAAGGCTAGTAAACTGATAGGGAAACGTTAATCTTATAATGTCAGAAACATTTGCACTTTGAAAAAATGAAAATTTATTTTTTTGCATTCCATGACTAGGGCGTCAATTGAGACTTGATTTCTCAGATGAAGTACATCAGACAATGTATATATAATGTGATTTTTTAAAACATGGCTAAACGTAAAAATGCATGTTTTTAAGAACTGACATAAAGACTATACTGATTCATTGTCAAATTGGTTAAACATTAGCATAATTAGATAATTATTATTTTCTTTTTCTGGTACAATGTTATATCGTTTTCTAAAAAGTCCCTCTACGGCAAATATTAGCGGTCATAGTTTTATTGTTTTACACTTTGCAATTTTTACCACAATGGTGGAAAATGTTCGGTTGTCATCTAACTGGGTGTTTTGTCATTGATTGGATCCAAGCCGGACTTTATTTTACATTTACATATTAGCTTTGAATTTCCTTCGCTACTCATTTAGCAATTTCGGTAGGATCATAAAATAGTAACATCATCGTCAAGAATCACATGCTTTTCCAATATCCTATACTGTTACATTAGAATTTAATCTAAGCATGATATAGGACAAGACAAGTCCGAATACCATATATTTTTTTCATGGCAATACATTGATAAGTTTAAAAAGATTGCTTAATTGATCTTCATTCATCAATACTAGGAGGTCATGTTGAAAATTTCTAGTAAACTGAAATGAAACCCTTTTACGATTGTAGTTGAATATAACTATAGTTATACGTAGATGAAATTACCCTGCACCTACTTTTCTATTTGCCTCTTTGACTTTGTCTCTTGGCAATTCTTTTCCGTTAATGTGTGATTACCCTCAATGAAGGAATTATTGAAGCATATGCCAGTATATACATTGGGGTGCAGACATACCCAACAAAATATTTTTTTTAAATAAAATACTGAACTAATTCAATGGTATTTATTACCTGATCAAATTACTTTGAGTAGACAAACAAACGGTGTTGTTCTATTGCACTTTAAAACATAAATTTAGCCTTTTCTGTACTTTTGTGAGAAAAAAGTCATAAAAATATTTAAACTACGTCATAAATTTGGACGTTGGTGCCGAACTCGTTTGCAATGTAGAACTTGGTACAAGTCTGGTTGAAACAAATGGCGACTGGATGTTTTATACCATGTTTACTATGTAGTGGTATATCTATAACCTTCCCATCCTCTTTGAGTGTGTGTATGTTATGTGAATATTGTCCGCTCACATATATGTGTCCATTATTATCTGAACAGATGTCACTAGGCACGGTAATTGTTGGAATTTTTACAATATGGTCTGTTGCATATCCTTTCTTTAGAACATAGGCTATGACGATGTTATTCTGACCCCTGCAACAATAATGTGTGAAACCATTTGCGTCTTCCCTGCTATGCAATTTATTATGAAACCCAACACTGCTACTAAGCTGGACATGATTTGAAGCTGCTCTAAAAAATAAGAATCATCATTTCTGATTTTTTGCTTTACATTTAGATCATTTTGGTTATTTGTTCTCTATCTGTTTTAAACATCTTTGAGTTTATGGTCTTCCAAACGTTTAGAATTTATCTGCACTGAAGAGACATAAGTTGTCGAAATGCGCATATGCAGAATTTAAAATCACAGTAACTTCGGTATTAAGTTATTTCTAGGGAAGAGAGGTGGGAGAATAATCTCTTCAATAATATTACAGTAAACTTTTAAACACTGTTCATTTTATTCGAAGCTAATATCACATAATGTGATTTGCTGTTTCTTCTATCGAAATTTCGACTGTAAAAGTAAGTTTAGAATCGTGTATATCTCTATACATTTTTGCAATTGTAACATCTCAAAACACTGTATTACTAGTAGTTTGGAAACTCAATATGGGACTACATTCAGCACAACTCTCAAAATACGCCGTACAACTCTCAAAACAAGATAGAAAGATGTTCAAATGAACTTCCTATGGAGTGAGATCAGAGGTAACTCAAGGTACGCACTCTGTGCTAAGCGTAAGCAACGAGGAAAAACCAGTAAATACCACTTGACACGAACGCAACAAAAAATAAAGCTAAGGGGTTCGCTACTCCACATGAAAATAAATAGGATTTCAAATAAATGTGATTTTTAGTTAGAAAATTAAAAAAAAATAATTTCAGTGAAAAAAAAATGTTAGGTTGATGATCTCGCTTTTAAGTTACAAGTGACTGAAAATTTGGCGGAAAACTGAACTCATCGGATTTTTCATAGGATTAACATTAGCAAGGTTTGATCATGAATGAATGTGGCAGAAAAAATTAAATTTAATGAAATTTTCATAGAATGCTCATCAAGATGTATAGGATGAAATTATGGGAAAAATTAAGAAGGTCCATGGGCAAAAATTTTAATGCTTTCTTAAATAGATAAAACCAGAGAATTCCGAAAATTTGATAGAAATCACAAAACATGAAGAGTGAACCTCCATAAGCTATAAGGAAGAGTAAACATGCTGCGTGTTGCTGTGCTAAATACAGTCTGGTTAAATGTGTTAGATCGGCAATGAGCCTTGTAGAAATTTCAGAAAGATTTTTCTCTCATTTTCGGAGATTTTGTTTGTTCCAAAAATAAAATAAAAATGGTATGTCACCGATCATCTTTTTCTTTTACCATGCTTTGAAAGTCAGCTAAAGTATAGGAAAGTTCATAACACTGTTCATATTTAGATTACTTGTTAATTGTTAACTGTAACACTGCACCTATTTTGTTAGAATTAAAATATATTCAGGGCTTAAACTGTGCATTGGTAGCCAACCGCAAGAATGATAACCGGAAGCAAAGAGTTTGTATCTCCAGTTGATGGGAGAGTTCCAATCGAGGAAAAGATAACAACACTTGATGAAAAGAGCTATTCCTACGCATTTGTTTATGAAATAAAATGGGATGCAATACACATCGCTTTAACCTCTGTGTCTGAATGTAACGTTCGACATGCGATAATACATAATGAAACAGATCAACAAAATCGCGAGGAGGAAATGCCGATGAGAAGTGTCTTATTACATAAATGAGACATATATGAGACAGAAAAACTCCGTAAGCAGGTATCGAGGAGCGGCATGCAGACATGTAGACGACATCATCCATGCTACAAAAAATTCAAATATTCAAACATTGCAATAAAAAAACAGAAAGTTTCCTTACTATTCCGTGTATTCACAAACGTAGACTGACATTCAAACAAAACAACTACCTGCACAGGTAGTCCCTTCCCCCAATAAAATTCCTTTTCTCTGCGACTGATTTACGAAATCTGTTTCCTTCCTTTCCAACTCCAGCAGATATTTATTTAGGGACCGACCATTTAACCTGAAGGTGAGGGTATGGTTTTTTACCTGGACAATTTTTTTTTCACGTGTATCAACAACATTTTTTTTCTCCAAAATTAACATTATTTTTGGGGGGCAGGAAGCCTCCTTCAGAATTTTCTTCATCATCTTGGCAGCCAAAGTATTTTTCTTCACATAAAATCAGGTCCAAATATCTTTTACAAAAANTTTTCAAGTTAAATGGTCGGTCCCTAAGCCATTAAAAGTAAGCTAAAACAGCATTTCATTCAATTTCCTTCATTCATACTAGTAAATTTATACATGTAGCTTTAGTGTTGTAAATCGGCTGTGTGGCATCTGACAAATGGTCCAAGTTAAACATATTATATGACAAATAACCCTTGAACATTTTTAAGACGCTTGAAACTCCAGTAAATCATTGTCAGTGAAATTGATGGAAATATCCGTTCACTGGCTACACTCACGCGTCGCTAGTACACTCAGTTTGCGACCATCAAATTCCCGATTGATGCCTCCAAACCTTTAAATATCATACCGTTATCTCCTAAATATACCAATGGATTGTGTGTACATTTCGAAGTTGATCCGTTAATGTTGGGTATGTTATTAATTGGGTATGTTGGTTAATTGTTCTCTATCAGTTTTAAAACATCTTCGAGTTTATGGTCTTCCAAACGTTTAGGTTTTATCTGCACTGAAGAGACATAAGTTGTCGAAATGCGCATATGCAGAATTTAAATTTGCAGTAAGTTCGGTATTTAGTTATTAGATAGAGATAAAAGCCAAAAACTACTTAATCAAGGATTTTCTTTTCCAATCTTTGTTACTTTCACGCCTCATTAAATTCTGTGGCCGTCATCATAACATCATCGAGATATATGAGGTGCTTGTGTCCCTAATTAAAGAAGTTTTTTTAATTAGCCCTTATTTCCAACTTCTTCTTTGAAACAATACTTATCGAATAATCACTTGCCTTAAAGCATCATAAGCGCATAGAAAAAATACAATATTCCGAAGAAATTTGATCATCTATTTTCCAATTTCTTTGTATTTTCAGGGGACAATAAGCTTACTATTCCTCGAATATCCAGTCAATCTTCTTAGTTTCCTATGTTACCTTTATATATTATATCTTCAGTTTTTTAACTGTCCTTTCATAAGAATTTGTCTGAGAAAAGGGTTCCACCCTCGATATGTTACAAGAGCCCTTATAACTTGCCTGTAGAGGTGACACTTCGACAGAAATGATGTTCAAATATATGAATCTAATAAGCACTTTCCTGAGTTAAAATATTTCAGATATATACATCTTTAGTTTTTACAGGCTTCATTGCTATAATTTATACTTATTGACTGGGTATGAGTGGAATAGTAAGTTAATTGTCCCCGAGGTACAATTATTGCCCGAAGCGTAGCCGAAGGCAATAGTTATATCCGAGGGGACAATAAGCTTACTATTCCTCGAATATCCAGTCAGTAAGTGTTTTATTATACCGAAAGAAACACCAGACAAAAGATTTGTTAATGAGGGAAAATAGTTTATGCTAATGAGTGAAAATAGTTAAAAAATTATGTTAATGAGGGAAAATAGTTTATGCTAATGAGGGAAAATAGTCAAAGCTTTGAAAATGGAAAAATAGTAGAAATATTGTATGATCATTTGTTATAGAAAAAGATAACTAAAGTATAATGATTCATAGTAAAACCCCTTAATATTTAATACACATATTCTTCAATTATACCAAATAAAGCGCAAAATACTCAGATTGCAATAATTCATGTCGCAGTGTTTGAATTTGAGGCAAAAATTTCGAAAATCAAAAAAAAAAAAAAAATATCTCAAGGGTTAACAATTGCTACTACCAATCAAGCGTGTAAAGTCGACGAAATTTTATTAAATCGAATAACATGATATCTTGCTTTAAATATAGAAACATATGTGTTTTGAATTTGATTTTCTTTCCGTAGTGCGACAGTGTTTTACCAGCAGACTAGGCTCCTTTAGCTAGCCGGCAGTTTAGCGGCGAGCACTCCTTGACCAATCTTTCAAAATTACGTTTTGTTCCCCCATTTTTCTTTTCTAAATTGTGGTCATGGAGTTAGTAGTCTACCTGTATGGGTTTTTTTGTATGTTTATTATATTATAGGGAAACGGGACCAAAAAAGGGGAGGTTTGGGTACCCATAAACCGGTTTAACCATACCGCTGGCTTTTGCTAGTGCCGGTACCAAGTCCAGCTGTCCCGAGTTCCTATCGTTGTTTATGTTTGTCTTTTGTATTTTTATTGTGGGTTTTTTCTTGTGCAGTTCCTATTTACTTTGTGGCATGTGGCTATGTTTTTCGGCCATTGTAGGTGTTTCCTGTTATCTTTTTTTATTCCAAATTTAGTATATGAAGACATGTCAGACGAGCACAAAATCATAGTAATATCCAGACAATATAAAAAATGGGATGGCATAGTACTCTATTTACCTACAAAAATGAAAATTTTGTGTAGATTTTTCTCATAAAGAGTTATCTGTTTTATTTCCTTTCAAAAAAGAAATTGATTAACAAAAGAATTATATCATGGATAGAATAGCACCATTTGCATAATATTTTAATATCTAATGACTAAATACCAAAGTTACTGCTCATTGTTGTTTTGGCAATGTGCCAATCTTTTTTCTTTTCATATTCTATTTATTCTTTTGACATGAGTACTAGTAAAATCACATAATCACGTGACTTGCTCATGCGCGTTTTGATATTTTATTGTTAAATCTTAAACTACATATATTGTAGGTTACATTGAAACATATGATATCAAAATTCCAGGTGGGCCGGAAAACGGCCTTATTGCAACCCATCCTTATAGATCCACACATATGACTTATTAAAAAATTTCATAAAAATTCTCCGTTTCGTTTTTCACAACGTAAAGTCATAATATTCCCTCATAGAAAGAATTACCTCCCTTGTAACTATCTGACATACAATAATTTTTTTTTATATTTTAAGATACCATTCACAATCCTGGATATTTTCATGCAGGCATTATGAAGTATTTTATTAAAGGATTGTTGTTTCATGATAGCAAAAATATTTTACTTCTATTATGAAATATTATGAATTTTGTTTTTCATTCAAGTAATTTTTTTACAAAAAGGAGTTATTACCTACTACCTTAACTATGAAAAAGAAAGGAAATGGGTTTAATGTCATGGAAACCAGATCCCATATCCAGGTTGAAAGACCCCAAAAAAGCATCTAGGGATCACCGTACGGTCTTCAACATAATGAGGAACCTCACATCATATAGCAAGCCCTAAATGGCCCCAAATAAGGTAAAAAGGTGAATAAATCAATGGAAACAAACCACATCCAATAACCCAAATATCAAGAAACTAAAATTTTATAAGAAGACAAGGACAAGCCAATGACCAACATATTTCTGACTTGGGACAGGCGCAAAAATTGCGGTGGGGTTAAAGTCGTTTTCTTGGATCCAAACCCTCACCTATGTGAGGTGAATGGCTAAAAAAATAAATACACAAAAAGACTCACATTAAATCAAACTAGAAAAAAGTCCAACTTATCAAGACGAGTACCCTTACAATGAAGTACATAAAACATGAAGACAATACACACAGGTACTGTCCAGACAAGTGCTCACAATTACTGACAGTTAGCTAAGGACATAATTTCCGTTGACTATACGATTTAAACTTAAGATAAAATTTGGTGACTTTTAATATTTCTTCACGGTTTCCGTCCATCATCATTACCTCTGAAGAATTTGGAATTGATGATACACTATAAATAGTGTATGTTGATTGCATCATTTTGATTTCTGTACACAGCCGATAACTACAAACATCTGGATCAATAACTAAAACCTTGGATTTATTCGGAACAGTAACGTAGGCCGAATTTTCATTATTTATCGCTATGTCCCATGGGTCTCCATCAACTTTGAGAAAATTCAGGTAATTTCCATTTTCATCAAAAAGCACAAGTTTTTTTCTCTGATTGTCACAAACAATGACATTCCCTATTGCTGTGACAGCTAATGCAGAGATTCGTCCAACATCCGGATACGAAAACGTTTTAACGTAGGAAAATCCGTGACGTTTGTCATCTGGTGATGATTTAACTTGTGCCATTTAAAAGCTGTTTAAAATTCCAGTTACCAGCTGAAAAATCCATACGAATTCGCTGCAATTTACCTAAACAAATATGGAATAAAGGACATTTTGTTGTTGTTACAGACTTTATCACGGCGTAAGGCATCAAGTGAGCCCGTTAAAAAACACAATGTCCTCTATTTCTTTTATCGGTAATTCACAAAATGATAAATAGAACTTTATAATAAATAGAAAAAATCTGAATTTTTTTTTAGCACAATTAATCTTTTGTTTGTTGTAATAATTGATTTATTCTTCATTCAACGTATCAAGTGTATGAACACAAGAAGGGTGCCAAAACATGACGTCAGCATAGCAATCCGCACGTGACTCCTTAACAGTGACCCGATATTGTCCAGTTCGGTGATACTGAGAATATCAGTCTCTGTAGATCAAAGGAAATTCATACAAATTACCGAAAAAGTGCTATTAATAGAGAGCAATTTTACAAAGTTTTGCTCGAAACTGACTTTAATGGAGTCCGTACCCAAAAACGAAAATTCCTATATCCGATATTTATGTTCTATACCATACACGTGTTTGGAACGTATGCTACGGTCGTAACCAAATGCTTATGCTTGGTCGATACTCATATGGTCTAGATCGAGCGAGACCATTTCGGTATGGTGACGGTTTGGGTATCTCAAGTAATTCCTTTGAAATATATGTAACGCATTTACAGCAAACAAATATTGAAAAATCCTGGAAAATATTAGGAAGGTTAATAACGGAAAAAGACATTCACTTTCAAATTATTTATTTAAAGACTGAATATGTGGCCAGGAGAAATTAAATTTGGATTAATGTTCAATATCTTAACAAATTCAGCAAAAAATTCTGTGAGCTAAATCCAACTGTCGCATGTGCATGAAATGCTTAGAGGTAAAAAGCAAACTAAACATTTTGACCATTTAGGGCTTGCTATATGTTGTGAGGTTCCTCGCTGTGTTGAAGACCGTACGGTGACCCCTAGATGCTTTGTTTTTTGTCGTTTTATCCTGGATATAGGATGTTGTCTCCTTGACGTTTACCCTATTTCCTTTCTTTTTCATATATAAAACACAAATTGAGAAGAAAAACAAAACAAAAATTCCAACGACATAAAACGGCAGAAAAACATAAAATTCTAATAAGATAAAGGTGTATGAAAAGAAGCCAGCAGAGTCAACTTCAGTCTTAAGCCGTTACAAATCCCGGACATTTCCAATAGAAAACTATTGATATGCAATCGTGATGTGAAATCTGTCAGACTTGTTTTTTTTTCCATATTTTCTCCACTTTTTCATTTGTTATCTTCTTAATCGATTTTTTATCAGTATGTTGTGCAATCGAGTTAGTAGTCCTACATGTATTGAGTTTTATTCGTATGTTTATTATACTATAGGGAAACGGCACAGATAAAGGGGAGGTTTGGGTACCCATAAACCGGTTTAACCCTACCGCTGGCTTTTGCTAGTGCCGGTACCAAGTCCGGCTGTCCCGAGTTCCTATCGTTGTCTACGTTTGTCTTTTGTCTTATTCGTGTTCTTCATGTGTAGTTCCATGGCAGATTGTGGCATGTAATTATAATTTTCAGCCATTGTAGGTGTTTCTTGTTATCCATTTTTACATGCAAATATTAATTTGATTATTTGTCTACCCAGGAAAGTTGACAACGGAACAGAACAGTATCTTAAAGAAACATCTTCAAGGCGAGATGAAATCACAAATACAACATATATAACGGGAATTTACATCTCTGCTTAATACATTATTCAATAAGATTTGCATTATATCTCCCGACCAAAGCCTACGGTCCGACGCTTTCGGAGTCTAATTTTGAGGACACGTAAAAAAGGTCCGAATGCATGAACCCTACAGGAATGCACACTCGTCTTAACTCGGCCGATCCTGTACCTCCGGAATCCTATGGGAAAATGAAATTTTGATCGTTTTTCATAATTTTTTATCACTGTATCTCACTGTAAACTTTTAACACTAGCGCCATGACTCAGTTTGTCATAGGATCGAGATAGTATCTCGAGACCGCTATATACCTATCTCGTAGCCACGACTTTATACGTCGTGAGAATGAGTTGGCCATCTCGTGGCCACGGCTTACAGTAGTTGTGGAAATGAGATAGTATCTCGTGGGAACGACATTATCTATCTCCTGGCCGCGTCTTAGTATGTTGTTGGAACGAGTTAGTATCTTGTGGCCACGACATAGCTCTTTCGTCACCACGACTTAGTATGTCGTGGGAACGATATAGTATCTCATGGCCACGAGATTAAAAAAATCCCATGTCCCCTCTATGCTTGTACTTTATCACTATATCTTACAGAACTTTGTTTTTTCTCATCTGTTTTTTCAAGCTTTATAATGAACAGAATAATGAGTGCTGTTTTCTTGCAAATTTATTTATGTTCCCGTAGATACTGGTGTTTCAGTTCTGATCTTGAAGTGACATTGGAAATCAGTATGTTACATAACGTCACTGATGATGTCTGTAAACTAGTTTAAGAAACATATGCAATAGTTCGACGACTAGTGCACGATCCGATGTATATTTTAACTCAAGTATGAATTTATGTTTTCGTTGTATATCATATAAGAGTGTGTTAACTATGACTAAGAATGTATGTGTGGCAACAGCACCTTAAATGCGCTTTAAGTCATATACATATATTCCACGACAATAAATTATATACCTTGCAAAATTATGATTTCAAAGGGCCTAGAAAAATGAAAATTTACCTTGAGATTGTCAATGAGGCGTTGTTTTAACTTCCCTGATTGATAAGATATTTTAAATAATTTTAATCAGCAAACAAACTTGCAATACATATACACGTACATTTACATGTATAGATTAAGTACTTTTGTTTTAAAACTAAGGAGCATCTCCCTCTTGCATAGCTTTTGACTTTTCGTTTAAGATCCTCTTGGTGACTGATTTGTTCTCTATCAGCTGAACACATACTTCGGTTTATGGAATTTCAAATGTTTTGATTTGATCTGCACTGAAGTGAGATAAGTTATGCAGAAACTAAATTCACAGTAACTTCGGTATTTGTTATTCATTACCGCTACGCCGATGACTCTGCTGGTAGACTGTTAGTCCTCAAGGGGATTCGCCAACTCATTAGCAAGTACTTTGGTGCTGGCCGGAAAATCGATTTTATTTAGTTCTAAACTTATTTTCCGGTCCAAGGGAAGTTTTTGTTCAGCTTTTACCGAGTCACGTGCCGTTTTCGGCTTACTTAAAAAGACCAATCCCATTCCCGCTTAAACCCAAAAGAGACCCCGTTATAAAGGGATGTAAAATATATAAACAATATTCTACTGCAAAAATGTTTATTTTTAGCAGGTATGAACGGGTAGTATAACGATGTGGTATTTACGTCTTCTAGTTAGCTCAAGCCAAACCTTCTTGTTGCAAGCGATAGGCTACAGTAAAGACATATAATTAAGCAATATAACTGAGCCAAAATGACAGCCTTCTCTGTATCAATCTTGATTGTGTGACTATATTTCTATTTTCTACATTTAAAAAAGATGCACCTAATGAAAAATAGATTTTGGATTTATTCAATCATGCATTTACAGATATGATTTTATAAATTCATTTCCATTTCGGGCATTGTATTAACATTTTATCGCGATCCATTTCTATCATGGCGTTATTTTTTTTTCGCAGCTGTTGACAGTCCAATCTATAATCAGCGAAAATCGCTGAAGCTCAATTTCCATCTCTTTCTAAGCCAAATAAATATCATAACTCAAGACGCTACTCGTATATTGCTTAATTATATGTCTTTGCACTAGCCTGTCGCTTGCAACAAGAAGCAAGCGAACTAGTCCTAAGATGGCGCTTTTGCTATTTTTTTTCCTATTGTAAAATATTCTGGAGTCTAATAGTTCCGATGGAAATGGAATTGACTTTCTCTTGCACAGAAGCTCATTTTGTCCTGAATTTGTTACTTACCTAGTCACTTGTTAACATGGGACCTAGGTCACCTGTCGATCACAACCCTTTCCCATGACTGCGAGTAATTCCCGTCCTTCACAGGCTAAATGTACTTGTTTAAATTTTGCTAATTAAGAAAGCTCACATTTATTAAATAGTATTTCCATTTTTGAAATGTAGAAATGATAAAGTTGATTTTTTCTTAACGTCTTTTCTTACGTTTAGATTTACCCAATATACATAAGCACTCTGATTTTTTAAAATCTCTTTAAGGGGGCTCGCTACTCAATTTGAAAATAAATAGGATTTCAAAAAAATGAGATTTTTTGTTAGAAAATTAAATAAGAAGTAATTTTAGTGAACAAAATTGATAGGTTGATGATCTCATTTTTGAGATATGTGTGATTGAAAATTTGGCGGGAAACTGAACTCCTCTGAATTTTTCATAAGATTAACATTAGCAGAGGTTTGACCATGAATGAATGTGACAGAATAAATAGAACTTAATGAATTTTTTACAAAATGTTCATAAAGATGTATAAAATAAAATTATGGAAAAAAAATAAGGGGCCCATGGGCAAAAACTTATAATGCTTTTAAATGGATAAAACCAGAGGATTCCGAAAATCTGACAAAAATCCCAAAACATGAAGAGCGAACCTCCTTAAAAGATAGTTTTGAAACTCATCGAACCAGATTGAATTAAAACTAGAATATTAATTGTTTGCAAAATGAGGGTTCTGTAAAAATATTTTAAGTTAAATGATGTAATAGAAGTGAACCTTTTTCGGGGGGAGTGCAAAAAAATAACAGGACCGTGGGGATATCTTATCTCTAGTGCACAGACTTACAAAAGCACTTAATCTTTTGCTTGACAACATTTTTGTTCGTTTTGGCAACATTGTTTATCAACAGGTCATTGGAATTCCCATGGGTACAAATTGTGCACCTCTCATTGCAGATCTTTTTGTTTTCTGTTACGAACGTGACTTCATGAAAAAATTACAAAATGGGACAATACAAAACAGTGATCAACTTATTTCAATTTTCAACGATAACAGCAGGAAGGTATATTGACGATATCCTTACTATTGACAATCCCCAGTTTTTAGATTATGTCGACATCATTTACCCACAACAACTGAAACTTAATNCTGCAGAAAATGGCATTTTCTGGCGATTTTTACCTTTAACAGTCAACCTGGAAGTCCTGAAGTAAGGTCAGGTACTCTAACTTTCTTATCAGTAGCTAGTATTATTATCACGTGACCTCCATTAGAATTGTCATTCCGATTGGTCGAAGATTACACTGGCTAGAGATGTTTATGGAAAGGCGGTAGGGTCAAAAATGCCAATTTTGTGATTTTTTAACTTGGTAGAGCCAAAGTTCCCATTAGGTTGCATTTTTTTCATTCTTGTGTATGATTTCTGCGTCCTTTATTTATCTATGTGTAATATTCTGCTAATATTTTCTAAGATATAGCTTCCTTTCATGTCTGAAATCTCGTTTTCTGTTACCCACCCTCTTAAATTTCGGGGAATTTCAGGCCTATTTAGGCCACATGTCGGTTAAGTGGACGTAATTTCTAGGATACCGGTAATTACAACATCATTCTATGAAAACTATTGAAAGTTGTTTGTCAGCTGAAGAAATACAACAAAAGAATTTGAATTCAGATCTATGGTGCGCCATAATGGACATTAATGCAGGTTCTATTCAAACTACGACTGGAGCCGTAATCAGGAAAGAAAGGGTTAAGCGATTTTAAAATTCCACGAACACACACCTTTTAACATAAATATTCTGGACTTGACTCCAAAAGCGCTAGTGGTGTAATGCCTTCCTAGCTGAAAACAAAACATGCCAAAGTTTGGATTTAGTATGAATTTTAGTTTGTTGACAAAATAGTAAAAAAGATCAGTTGTCTATTGTTTATAAATGAGGCACCTTTCAAATCACAATCGAAAAATAAGTGGTGCTAATATTTAATTACATTGCCGTTGTTTCATAAGAGACATTTGCGATAGGAACTTTCGTGAAATTGAAGGCGGAAATGCTCGCCTCGGATACCAGTAAGAAGGAAAACTGTTGAAATTAATATATACCATATAAAAAAAGTATTTATGAATTATTGAAGTGCATTTATAATTTTTCCTATATGACAATGTTTTAACTAAATTTTAATTGACGAAAAAATTAACATGAAGCCTAACAAATCGATTAAATATAGATCACCCTTAGCTCAACAGTGTTTATAAATTAGTGATTCCCTCTCAATGTATTGATGTATATATTGATTTTTATCGTATAAAAATAGAATTGATACCGGAGTGAACACGATTCAAAAGCCCCGTATTGTCTTAGTGTTTGCGAAAGTTGTCATTAATAGACAATATGTCCATCCTATACCACTGGAATTTTTTTTAGCTAAATGAAATGTGATCTATATAAGGATGACAAGTGATAATTCTATCTAACTATATAGATCTAGTAATGCTAGCTCTAATTATTCACGTCAGTATGTCCACGCTTGAGTTAATTCTACTTTTCCACATTCATTTTAAGTACACCTGGATTAATATAAAAGTGTTTTATTATTCTTGCTATATATATATATATATCTTCATATAAACAAGCGAAATTTTAACTGATCTAATACACAGGCTGTTGGAATAGTGCATTTGACCTTTCTGAACTATCATAGCACGAAAGTCCAAAGTTCAAAAGGAGATTTATACAAACAGCTAGCAGGATGCTTCAAAAATGTGATTTCTTCAATAAATAACAAATATACTGATATACCTGACAAAATTGCCACAGAAACTTATGAAAAACGTTTACCGAGCAAAATAGATTAATTGTGTTCAAGTTATCGTATATAAAAGGATACTAGTAAAATGTGACAAAAATATGCTTAGACTACCGTTTCGATAACACAAATGGTCAAAGTGTGGCAGCATTGAGCCTTTAGTTATTTAATCGAGAAAACAATTGAATGAAACAGGCTAAAATTGTCTTAGTTGTCGATTTGAAAACAGAATATTGGTAAAATATGCCAAATTTTTTCTTAATAGGTCTGCTTTTCAAAAAAGGACAGTGACAAAATATGCCAAAATTGTGCTTATTAGGTCTTCTTTAAAAAAGACACTTGCAAAATGTGCCAAAATAGTGCTTATTAGGTTTTATTTTTAAAAAAGACACCGGATAAAAAGTGTGCCATAATTGTGCTTGCTTGGTCTTCTTTGAAAAAAGACACTGAGAAAATGTGCCAGAATTGTGCTTATATTGCTGATCTGGATTTACAACCATGGCAGTGGGAGCCTGGTGTCAAGAGAAAGAAAACTGAAGGTGCTGAAAAAATAGGATGCCAAGCTTGTGTTCTGTCAGTAAGTTCATAATTCGAGTAAGATTTTTCTTTCTTTAAATTAAGTGTGTAAAATATTGGGTGTCATGTTTAATTCAACTATCAGGTGCGGATTTAGGGAATGGCTTGAGGGACGTGCGCACCCTCACCAACACAAAACCGGAAAGTATATATATTTTAGGTTGAAATCGGAGTAATTTGCAAATAATTGTATTAAAAATTTTGCGCCTCGCTACACTCTTACATTTTTTTTCAAATACGCCCCTCTCCCTAACTTCAAATCCTGGATAGGCGCCTGACCATACCATATATAAACTGATGAGCAATAAAAAATCGTTACGTTCACAAATTCAATTTACATTTGGCCAAAGATTCTGTTGATACAATATTTGAGCTATTTGACTGGCCAAGATTTCTTCCTATAAAATTTTAACTTTTTTCCTGTTTATGTCAAGTTTTGAGATTACAAACTGTAAATAACATGAAAATGTTAGTATGTTTTTCATTTCGTTTTGTTTGATCGAACTTAAATTTAACATGAAAACACATGTGTAAAAATAGCGTAAAAATGAGTGTCAAACATTTACTAAGATGAAATTACACTACTTAATAAACATGCTGAGTTATTCTTAGAACTCAGTATACTACATATATGTATATACTTATAAACTGTAACCTGATTTATACGTTGTACATAAGTAACTCCAGGATATATGTAAAATGACATACTAATACTGTTTGATCTCTGTGTGTGGATACATTGACCTTTGACAAATAAAACAATTGTAAAATAATTGAAATATTCGGCGATACTGGTATTTTGGTACAATTGTTCCAAAAATTAGTTACAGTCCCGGAGTTACAGTCACGTCAAATTCTTTCAGCTTGAACATGTTGAATCCATTCCCTTCTCAATGAGTGTTTTATTTCGACGTGGTTAAAAAAAATAAAGAAATTCGAACGATCGGGACCGGCATAGACTCTTCAGAGGCTGGCTTGTCATATATTTTAAACATTCCAATTGGTCAAATTTCAACAAAAGAAAGCGGAGTAAATGATCTGCGTCTTTTTTATTGCCTACACTGCGTTCTTACATACCCCTGTTTTGATTGTCCAAATATCCGGCTTTATTTTTTCTAAGTGAAGCATTCACACAAGAAAATGTGTAAGAACTTCTTTTCACCATTTAAAAATATCGTGTTGTATAAAAAATATTTTTTTAATCAGTAATTTAAAATTTTCCGTACAATACATGATTTCTAATTTATTCTTCTTCTACCCTATGCATGTAGGGGTTTGTTTCAAAACTTATTGTTAATTTTTTCAAAATTATAAGTTTAAGTAAAGAGTTTACTCATTTTTGAGTGTAAATGCTCCGCCCATGGCCGATTATACAGTTAAAAAAAAGCGATGTATAGATTAGAACAACTGGTGGCTAATTTTCATGTGGGTTAGTGACCCTAGTCCTGTCTAACATACTCGATGTTAAGTGGGACTTCTAGTGCATGGTATGAACTTTAAAATGATTATTGTTCTCCGACTTCTGCGAATGTTCTGGCTGTATGAAGTTTCAAGTGACGATCGTTGTCCTAATTCTGGTGATACGAAGTTTCAAGTGACGATCGTTGTCCTAATTCTGGTGATATGAAGTTCCAAATAACTAAATACCTAACTTACTGTGAATTTACTTTCTGCATATGCGCATTTCAACAACTTTTGTCTCTTCAGTGCAGATAAAATCTAAACGTTTGGAAGACCAGACACTCAAATATGGAGAACAAATAACCAATGTGATCTAAATATAAAGCCAAAAATCAGCTAAGGACAGAGCTTTGCTTGAGGGAGATACTCCTTAGTTTTTAACAAAATTTACAAAAATTTAGATATTGTAAGGTTTCTAATATAATCGGCTTTCGGGTCAGCACCGAAGTACTGACTACTGGGCTGGTGAATACCCTCGGGGACTAACAGTCCACCAGCAGTGGCAACAACTAACAAAATAACTAAGTGATGGTTGTTTTTCCTTTGAATATTTGAAGGCCGACTCCAGTATATAATGTTTTGTATGTTGCAAAGACACTTTAGGAAATGTCTCTTTTCTGTTGCTTTAGTTCTATAATTTGTTAAGGGCGTCTTAGACCCTGCCAATACTCGGTTACTTATATTGATATAATCGATTAGTTTTTGTTCATTGGTCTTTTCACATCTCTGTTAGCTTTCAGATTTTCTTATTCGTGTTTTACCAATAATTCTGGAATGACATTTGCTGATAATCATAATTTTCGTTATATTAGACATAAAAGACTTCTTTACCTAATTTGACGGTAATATCCACGACCCCAGTAATTCATTTTAGTGGGATCTACGTGCAGTAATAGTTCTTTTGGTACTATTCTTTCTCAAGTAACTAGTGGCACATTTGGCTATATATTTCTTACAAGAGTGATGCTTTTATTAAGAGAAAAAAGTCTTGATAGGCATTGCTTACTTAGCTTTGAATTATGGCTTTCCATATTATTTGATTTTAATGCTGCTGATGAGAGGTTACTCCTTGAAACACGTGTACAGCATAACGAAATTTACTGATTTTTCTGCAACTTCGGTATTTTTGTATTTAGAAGTCGGTTTTCAATTCCGTCCATAATTTTTACTTCTTTTGCCTTATTTTTGGCAGAGACTATTTTTGTGTCACTGGATATTCTATCTGAGAGCTTCGTGTCTCATTTTTTGCCGACCTTTCCAAAGTTAGTTCTTATATTTTCTTGTTATGTCTTAAAAATGAGATATCGCCGATATTTTGTCTACAAACTAGTGTCCCTAGTGACGACATCTACTTTCAGATTAGGCCGAAGTTTTCGCTTTACCTGACTTACTGAAGAGACATAAATTGTCGAAATGCGCATATGCAGAAAATAATTTCACAGAAACTTCGGTATTTAGTTATTTGTTACCACTGGGTCGATGCCTCTGCTGGTGGACTGTTAGTCCCCGAGGGTATTCACCAGCCCAGTAGTCAGTCATTCGGTGCTGACACGAAAGCCGATTATTTTTGGAACCTTACAATATCTAAATTTTTGTAAATTTTGTTGAAAACTAAGGAGTATCTCCCTCATGCAAAGCTCTGTCCTTAGCTGATTTTGGCTTTTCGTTTAGATCATATTGGTTATTTGTTCTCTATCAGTTTTTAAACATCTTTGAGTTTATGGTCTTCCAAACATCTAGATTTCATCTGCACTGAAGAGACATAAATTGTCGAAATGCGCATATGCAGAAAATAATTTCACAGAAACNCAAGCCTCGCAGTTACGCCATGCACCAGATCTTACTGCACATGCCCAGTGGTGGGCAGAGTATTTGGCAAGTAAGGATGAATTTCAGCACAGCAAATGCATTCTTAAAAACCAGAGCATTGGAGAAAATTTGGCGGCAAAATATTCAGATGGAAGCAAATTTACAGGTATCAGTTACACGAAATATTGTGGTTTAACTAAATACAGAAGTTCTGTCTTTAATGAAATAATAAAATGAGTTAGGAATACCTATCACAGACACAACTGTCAGAAGTATCTTTATAGCAGGAACCGATTGTTATATAAACAAATTCCTTTTAAGATGACACAAATATCTTCGACATATTGCTTATTTTGGTGTTATCAGTCATATAAGTAATGACCAAATTTTACTGGGTCCTTTTTTGTTAATAGGGATACTGAAACATTTATTTAGTATTTTATTTTATGATTGCTATTTTTTTCCTTGAGAAAGCAGGAAAAGTTTTCAAGATAGGTTTTGACTTGTAATTGTAAAAGTTCAGTTATGATGCTTCTAATAAGATATATTTTGATGTTTTAATTTTTTTCAGGTTGTCAAAGCGAAAGTTTCATAACGTTTCTAAAATGAAATAGAAGCTATCTTACTGTTGTAATGTGTGGTCAGTTTTATTAACGATAACTGCAAAAGTGACACAAAATTCATTTGACATAAACTTTGTCTAGTCAATAGAGTTGTCTTTCCTTCTCTTGAAATACAATAACCAACACAAGAAAACGCATTTTTTGTATCACAATGTTAACTATCTTCGATGATTTAATGATAGCACCAAAAAAGAAGTTTTTTTATTCATTAAAATGTTTGTTTGTATGTTTGTTTGTTTGTTTGTTTTTTGTTTGTTTGTTTATTTTTGTTTTTTTGTTTTTGTTTTGTTTTTTTTTTATTTCTATTTTGAACAGATGTCTTCATCATATAATCCTGGCTGCATGCTTTTTAAGCTTTACCACTACTAGTTCAAGACAATTATTCATGATAATGAATTTTCTTATTCATTGCATCTATATGTAGTGTGTGTCTTATCTCTCAATGCTTAAGTAAGCAAATAAATAATATAACCTGTTATCTTTGGTATATTTAATGAAAGTACATAATACAAACTATGCAGTGCCACGTACAAATGACATTTTACATTTAAAAAAATACATGTACATTTTTTTTATTTTATGACTTACGGGATAATTAAACACACAAAGTAGGTTGATTTAACAAAATAGTCACTCGGTGGAGCATAAAACCACTTAGACATCCTTATAAACCGGAAAAATGACACATGAAGCGTAATTGTCCCATGATGTAAATTTCGGTGGCTGAATGATTTATCCTATTTTTGGAAACAATATACATAATTGATCCTATTACTTAGACGATATACATAAATATCTTTTTAATTTTATGCAAACACTCTGGAGATATATTGTTTTTACTGGTGTCCTATTTTTTTTCACCTTTTAAGGAAGGGAAGTGACAGATGACTGGTACAGTGAAATAAACATGCATAGATTCGGGAAAGAAACAGATAACTCTAGATCCGGTAAGATGTTAAGAGTTGCTTTTGGTCTAGTGCGATCCAATCGGTACCTATATGTACTGCTCGGCATCTGAACCGGTTTTCATGAGTTGTCGGGCGCGTCCCGAGTTGGTGAATAGGGGAATGCCTTGTCTATGTGGGGTAGTCAGGTCATAATACGAAGAGCCTGACTGCGAACCATTGTAGCCAAATGTCTGGAGAAACGCTACGCTCCATGCAGTATAAAGATCCCTTCTATATTTTTCTAAGGAGAACAAATTCACCGGAAGTCGAATGGATGGCTAAATTTCCTGCCCCTACCCATTTCTCCCTTTTTCTAGTGGCAATCAAAACTTAAAAAAAGCGTTGGATTATAGTTTTGGTTATTGTGACCCCCTTATCATTCTTATGCCTTTTATCATGGTTATACGATTTCTCCGGTGTCTAATTGACGGATGGAGAATTAAACTATTTAACAGTTTTCCGCTGACACATTTAGATAGTGATAAGAGGCTAAACTTCGATGACAACGGAATTAAATTTTGTACCGGGCCATTGAAAAGGAATTTTCTTTGGTCAATACAAAAACCACATGACCACCTCAGCCGATTACTTCGAATATCATTTATCAATGTTAGACCGAAAGTCGTCTAATTCAACATTATGGCCTATTTGAATCAATAAGGGCTGGGTGGTAAACAAATTCTTAAATGTTTATTTCGTATGGGTGTACCTGTTTATTTTGTCGGCGGTGACAAGCCGTTACAGAACCTACCAACGACGCCCACATATGTTAAACAAAGAAGGCTTGGTCACTTTCTTTTCTGACAAGAACTTCCGACAATAAAGTACAGATACATTGACGAACGATGCTGATGCAAAGAGTGGAAGGGAAATTTTGAAATTAAAAAAGAAATACAATATTGGGGCAACGCAAATGGAAACAAAAAAAAAAATGGACAAGCCAATTGTCTTTGTTCATTTGTTGTTACACTGTTCGACGATTAGCTACGATTCCACTCAAGCCGGTGATAGGGATCGTCTTGAACTATGAGGTTTGAGCAAAGCTTATTGTTGAAAGCCTCGTTGTTATTTCAAGATGAAGAACAACAAAAACATGTGTTGTATTATTGTTTGGTTTTACCATGCATGTTTAGAGCCAATGTCTCAAGTGGATTTCCCTTATTTCCCGTCGTTGCTAATTGTACAATATACAGTTATTGATTGTGTACGAAAACAAAAGCCGTCTAGTTTACACAAAGCCATAGACTGGGAGAAACAGTTTAGTCAGTTGTTTGAGGACCCAGTCTGTAACTGTTTTGTCATATATTTTCATATTTAATTCATATGTTTTATTGGCATTTCTACTTTTGCTACATTTTTGGTAAAGCAACTTTCATTTTTGTTAAATACGTTTCAAAATCATGTTCCCATTTTGGCAATCTAGACGTCAGGAGATCATGAGATACGAGCACAAAGTCAATTGTCAATCAAAATAAGACAAGCGGTCAAAAGTCAGCCTGAAAACAGATCGTTTTTATTTGAGAAATTAAAACAGTCATTTTGTCGATCTTACTAAATTTTTTAGGAAAAAATATTAAAGTATACCATTAATCACTAAATCACAGAGCAAGCGTTTTGTTGACTATTTATCGTTGGCGTTGCGAAGAGGACATTTTTCTATGGACGCCCGTTTAAAACTGATTTGAGAAAATTTGGTACAACTACTCCTAATGAATGAAATCTTTTTTAATTGCTTAAATGCATTTCTAATAGATAACAGTTGAAAAAAGCAAAAACAAAAAGTACTAAAATGGTATGTTTGCAGATATTTTCAGTGTTGGATAGACGTTTTAAATGTTTTGGGGCACTTAAATCCAAAATATTCATAGTTGTCCTATTCAAAAATAAATAAAATATTATGCCGATTGTCGAACAGAAGCTATCTTTACCAACAGTGAAAAAGAAAATAGAAAAATCTTAAAATTCAAAGAAAAAATATAACAACACAAAAATGGACATCTTTTGAACAAGTCCAGAGTAATGTAGTGGAATTGTCATCCTTAAAAATATATACAAATTTTGGTGAATAATTACGGCGTAGTAATTTTTGCTATCATAGTCAATAAAGCTGTCTTATGATGCAGTAAATATATCACCATGATACCAATTTGTGAGGTTTATATAAGTATTGTTGTGGAAAATGGGAGACACCAATTTACCATTTTACTTAAATACTCTACTGATCTGTTCACTATCTGTTCACTATTAAATAATGAAACATCACATTGAGTAAATGTTGCGTTGTATAATACCTAAGAAGATTTTTCCGTAACAAAAATTAGATAATTCAATCTATCAAATATTTTCATAAAAGCTGAGAGGTGACAATTTTACACTGATTACCAGATCTGTTTATAGTTAAATATTGATTGTCATTGAAAAACATTCAGTATAATAGAATAAATATCAAGTACCTAGGAGGATGACAGAACAAATTGTTTCCACTACAAAAAACATTGTCAACTTTGGCTTCGCCTCGGTTGATAATGTTTTCTCTGGGTAACAGTCTGCGCTGTCACCCTCCCAGTTTTTTTATATTTATACAATATAGATTTCATGTTTATCAATGGATGGTTATGTCCTTAACAATTACTTGCTCTTTTCTATTTTTATTAGGACATTTCAGCCAGATGGTATGGAAAGATTCAAAAGAGATAGGTGTTGGAAGATCCAAAACAAAAGATGGAAAGATAATTGTGGTGGCAAACTATAGACCTGCTGGAAACATTCCGGGTAGTTACATAACAAATGTTCTCCCTACAACAGAATCCCAAAACTATGGAAAAGCAGGTAAGATGATTACAATACTAGCAGCTTATTAATTATATACCCTTACAGGAATGAAAATGAAAATTTCGTACCTAATTGCCGATATGTTTAGGGACTATGAATGTCAGAATTCAAATTCATATCATAACCTCAGGTTTTATTCATTCATGTATAGTTAAAATTAATTGCACATGAATTCATATTTCTAATCATTTGAAAAGCATTGTAGCAATTTGTATAAATTTGAATTATTTATTCATAGACTTTCAAGCAAAGGAAGCCAACTAAAAAGCAATGAAAATCAAGAAGGAATCTTTTCCTGCCAACATTCCTTGTTCTTTAATGTTGCTTTGCAATCCGTTCTTTGGAAGCAGCATATCCACAGACAGTTAAATGTTCTGTTAGAAACAGGATTTGTTAAAGATTAGGGAACATTTCTCCCATATCGTAGCTACGACATTTTCGCTTGCATTCCATGGTTCTTGAAGAAAGCATTGATCGGTGATCTATTTCTTTAAAGCAAAACTAATGCTAATTCCCATAATAATGATAATGCTAATATTACAAATAATGTTAATTCCCACCTCTTATCTTTTAGTGGCCATTCCCCAACTGTCTTTTATTTTTTGTGCCAATCCCGCTTCCCAATTTAACCCAATCGAAACAAATCCTTTCCGATGTCAATACATTATATTTATGAACAAAAAATCCTATATCTGATGTTGCCATGATGTTACTGAAATATTATAAATTTTTGATTTGCGCATGAACACCAAAGCAAGTAGGAAAATGGGGTCCATTACAAACGGTCATTGGAACTGAGGACAGATAACTTATAAATTTGTTAGTTTTAACTGCTTACTCGTTTAGTTTTATTTTGTCTAAATTGTCACTGACTTGTATCTTTGTGTTATGACTATAAAATATGTGATTTGATTTTTATGGATCATCAATTTTATTTCGGCAATAACAGAAATGCAGTTTCAAATTTTCTTCCTAGAATCTGGCTGCAATAATTTTCTGACGATGGTTGGAGTAAAGTTTTGTACAAAGACTTTGTTTTATGTACACGTACTCAATATCCCTTCATTTCTTCTTGTGTTAATCCTTGTTACACATAGATCATGTATATTAGTCTTCCACATGTCGATCGAACTCGGCATAACTTGCACGGTTTCTTGACCTTGTAAATTTTGAGACATAGTTTAACAATTTCTGAGCCATTATATTGTGTAAACCTCAATCTCATTCACCTTGATCACTCTTTGACTCTAATATTATATCCTCTGTAAGAAGAACACCTAAATTCACCATATTTGGTCTTTCGTTAAAACTGGGTGTGTGCATGCCAATCTGACACCTGTCATGTAACCTTTGCTCTATTTTAAGGGTTCATTGACTTTCAAAACCATTTTTTAAAATTTTATTTTAATACTTATTTTCTGTAACTAAAAGTAATGGAGGCACCATATTTGGTCAATATTGGTTGGTGGTAGCATGCCCGTCTGAGCCTGTAATAAAGCCCTGACCCAAATTTTATGGTACACTGACGTGATTTTTTTAAACTTTAAATGCTAATTTCTCTGTTACAAGTACCATCAAAACAACTATACAGATGCAAGTCAGCCTGGAACCTATCATGAAGTCTTGGTCTCAATTTAATGGTCCATTGACGTTTTTATCATTATACACTTTTCTTGCATATATTTTAAGATTATTTAAGACACTTTTCTCATAAGTTTTTGAACAGGTTTATAACTGAACATAGCAAATTTCGCTTCGTCAAATTTAAACTGAATAACATATTTAATCAAAAAGCTTATAAAAATTACACAGAGGAGTAAATATTCCAAATTCACTATCCGTTGTAACTAAGCCCTTCAGTTTTTGTAAAATTTGCATTAAACCAACCAAACAATTATGTAATTTGTCCTTGAACATGGATAATAAATTGATTTGATATTTATTATATGGTTTATTGTGATAAATACAGTTCGATACGTTCCATTGGTGTAGCTTTACCTTTACTTCCTTAACAATCTTGTAATTTTGATATATTTTGCATTTCTCATTTGAACTTTATGGTTTGGCTTTTCTGTTCACATGACGAAACTAACTAACCGATTTTGAAGTAAACTCTATATTGGAACTACTCTTTGAACTTCACTATATGAATAAAATTAAATATGGAAGAGTTTATCGGTCTATTAACGCGACGAACTCATTCACAAGGACTAAGTTTGTGAGTGAAAGGCCGCTTTTAAACACCCATAAACTCCTCCAAAAAATACTATCATTTCTTATAATTTTAGAAAATGCTATCACTGACATTGCCGTCACCATATACTGCCTTACTTTTCATCGGAGCGTATTAATGAACCATAAGCGTTTATCGAGTAATAACTTCTTTTTTGTTCATGACGTTGACCAATGAAATTGGACGTTGCAATAGAAATTTGAATTTTATACAAATAAGGCACGTGTATTGTTTTTTTTTTTTATAGAAAGATATAATAAATGACAGTTTTAATAGTTTTTTGATACGAATAACGAATAAATAACCATTTTCACTACATGCCAGGTGCAATTGGGGAGATCATTATTTTATTAGAACTGACAAATGCGAATTTTTATAAACTCATTATTATTGTTATAAAATGAATACCATTTATTATATGACTTTCAATAGACCTTATTCATAATATATTGAGGTTTGAGATAAGATCTCCTAGAAGAGTTCATACAGTTATCCAAAAATTAACCATACAGCGTATACAATTGATCAAATAGGCTTGGGTAGGTGCTGTTGCAGTTAATGTCATGACAAAATAGGTCTTTCCCATAAACTAACTTAGCAATGGTGGCATGCGATAAACTTCTTATGCGTTTCGCTAATATACATATGTTACTGACATCAAGTAGAATATTAACTAATAATGTTTTAACACGCTAACCTATTATATGAATTAAAATGATGTTTTGTTTCATGTTTAATAAATTTTCCAAATTCAACAGCAACATCTGTTACTTTAAGTTCAAAGGAAGTGACAAAACATATGTAGATGTAGTTATAAGTAACGTGTCATTACACTTGTTTTAAACAACAAATCAATCTGTTTATACTATTTAGAAA